>PVJN01002719.1:0-113385 GCA_004026805.1 Lasiurus borealis
GGGAGGGGGAGGGGCAGCGGCCACACCACGGGACTCTCCAGGTCGCTGGCCATGGCTCGGCCCCCGGCCAGCTAGGGGAAAACCTGGGACAGAGTGTCAGGCCAGAGGAGAGTGCAGGCTGCACGCTGGCCGTCAGCAGCCAACAGGTGACACCCCCTGACCTCTTCCCCGCCTGCCCTGCCCCCTCTCACTTGGTCACAAGTCTGTCTTTCTAGCGTCTGCCCCACAGCGAACCTTCACTCTGCCGGCAGCTCCCGCTCCAGCCCCCCTCCCCAAGTCCCTCCCTGTGCTCCACAGGCTCTCACCCACAGGCTGCCCCTGCACCCCAAGTCCGCAGGCTGATCCCAAACCCCTGCCTCGTCACCAGACCCCGCACCCTCCATGGCCCTGGGGCGGGCTCAGAGGCTGAGGCAGGAATGAGATGGAAGAGGCTCAGCAGCCACATCCCTGCCCCACCCACCCCGGCGCTGACGGGCACCTGCCGGCTGACCTGAGCTCACAGGCTGGGCTGTGCCGCTGCTCATCTCCAGACAGACAGGCCGGGAGCTGTGATCTTGAGGCTTCCGGAAGCAAAATGGGGGTCCCAGGGCCCAGACGTGAAACCAGTGAGGACCCACTTCGGCGCATTCGCAGACACTCACCGCCCGGAGCCCCGCCGCCTTCCAATTATGTACCTTCTAATTACTGCAAACCGGCACTTACCCCCGTCTAGCCCCCAGCCTCTGCGTGCAGCCGCCTCCCCAGCCCCACACTCAGCCCAGACTGAGCCCCCCATGGGCCTGCCCAGTCAGGCAGCCGCCAGCCAGCCGCCTCCCCCTCAGCACCCCCTTCCCCAGCAGGACTCCCGCACCGAGGTCCTGAGCGCTGGGACCTCCACCACAAAGCGAGTTCAGAGCAAAGCCCTGGGCTGGGCAGGGCCGGGGAAGGCTCATCCCCACCGGCCTGGTGCTGGAGGCCGAGCAGGCAGTGACTCCCCAAAGCCTGCCCCTCCCAGCGCTTCCTAGAGGGGGCAGCTGGGCAGACCCAGGCCCTGAGAAGCACAGTGCCCTCGGTCAGGACCTCCTCGCCTGCCCCCTGCGCCTGGCAGAGACGCCCTTGGGGCCCCCAGCCCCCCCTCCCCGGGCAGAGAAGGAAGTGAGCCTGGAGGCCACTCCTCCCAGAACAGAGCCTCTGAGCTGGGGCCCCACCAACACCCTTCAGGATGCAGCCCCTCCTGCACCCCCCCCCCCCGGGACCTCAGCGCCCTCTTCTGCACGTGGGCATCGCCGCCCGGGCACAGCGTCCCGAGGTTTAAATGAGGTAACGGCGAGGAGCCTAAAGTAGGTCGCGGGAGTTCCTCCCCAGGGGCCCTTCTTTCCGGGGCTCCTCCTGCCCGGGCAGGTAATTAAGCATTTGTTTGCTGCGTATTTATTGTGTGCCCCCCGCCCCCCAGCCACCAGACAGCAGCAGGGGCGGGGACGCTGTCTCATTCACCACAAAAGCCTCCCCTGCCCACGTCTGGGGCAGGAGGCTTCTACCCAGCAGGCTCCCGAGCAGGGGCTTCCTCACACGCAGCCCAGCCCTGCCCCGCCCTCCAGAAATACCCCAGCATTCCCAGCCAGAAACTCCCTGGAAGGAGGTCAACTCGCAAAGCCTTGAGGACCAGGGCTCTCGAGGCCAGGGAGCAGCAGGGAGGTGCAGGCCGGAGGTCAGAGAGAAAGAGGAAGCCGTGCCCCCACCCAGGCCTCGGCAGCTTCCCCTTTCCCAGAACTGAAGCCGTGGGGTCACGGGGGCACCCTGCCGCTCGCCAGCCTCGCCCCAGCCCCCTTGTCAGCACCACCAGCCAGCTGGGGAGTCCAGGGCTGGGAAGGCCTCCTGGCCTCATGCCCACCCCGGAGACCACCTACCTCCCTGGCCGCCAGCTCAGCCCCACCTGCAGCCGAGGTGTCTGGCCTGAGATCGGGCCCGGCCCCACCCACTCCGGCTGCTCTGAGCGGCTCCGGCTGCCGGTCCCCCACGCTCGCCTCTCTCACCCCGGCGCTGGTGTCTGCCGCTTCTTCTGCTCAGAAACATCCTCCGTCACCAGGCCAACACCTACTCTTCCTTCAGAGCTCAGCGCAAAGGCACTTCCTGCTGGAAGCCCCCCCGCCCCGCCTGCAGGAGCCATCCTGTGTGCGACCATCCTGTTTACCCAGCCCCTGCCCAGCACAGGGCCTGCTCTTAGAAAAGGCGCCCTCAGGAGAGGCTCCGGCTCCTGCCACGCTCAGGAGGGCCAGAGAGCAGGCTGTGATGACTCAGGAGCCCACAGGTGGGGGTGAGGTGGGGGGTTGAACTGGATCTGAACCCCTGGGCTCACCTGGATCTGAACCCCTGAGAACCAGCCTGGCCTGCTTGCTCTTCCCTGGATCTATGGCTGTGGACCTTCCCCCACCACACGGAGGGCTGATGAGGGAATTCACACCAACAACTCAGCACGAGATCCGGGAGCAAAGGAAGCTCTCGACAAGCATGTGCGGTGCCTCGGTTTCCCCCTGTGTAAACTGTGGAGGGGGGACAGCACGCACTGATAGGCAGGTGTAAGGGGTAAAAGACATCCTCTTACTTATGTATCATGCTTGGCACAGACTCTGGCACCCAGGAGGTGCCGGGCTGGCCCTGGGAGACTCTGGATGGAGGTGGGACGGTGTAGGAAGGGGGAGGCGTCTGGGAGGCAATGCCCAGGTCACACCAAGCCCGGCTGCAAGTTGAGAAACTTGTGCCCTTCCCCCCCGACCCCAAGACCCCTCAGGGGGTCTATGGGAGCCTAGCAGGGTGAGCTGGGGAGGAGAGGAACGGAACTGGGCCGCAGAGGGCTCCCGGCCAAGTGACGCCGGACTGGGGAGCTGGGGGTGGAGGGTGCCCACCTGGGGCAGGGAGGGGCGGGTGATTGCTTCCCAGCTCTGGGGCCCGAGGACCACCCTGCCGCCTCCAGGGGCCGGGGTTGCCTGGAAACACCGCTGGCCGCGATCCCCTCGCCCTCCTTGGCGGCGGCTGCACGAGAGGCGGGAAGACAAAGGCCGCCCATCAATAGAGAAATCCAGGTTAGCGAGGAGCCCAGTGGTTCCCTGGCAACTGGGGCTGAAGTAGGGCAGTGCCCGCAGTGGGCGGCGGCGAGGACAGCGAGGCGTCTCCTCCTTCCATCCCCCACCCTCACGAGGAAGGTGAATGGCCCTTGTTCCCTGAGCCAGGCCCTCGGGCCGGTGTTGCCTCAGTCTCACAGGAGAGGGGTGCCCCCCTGGCACACCTGGGTAAACTGCGGCCTCGGAGGCTGCTGTGTGATCACACCGGCATCAGGTGGTGGAGCGGGGGTGGGCCAGGTCTGCCGACTCTGCTTCCCACCTCACTGCTGGCCCCTTCCCTGCAGCCCAGCACAGGGCCTGGGGTACCCCACCAACCTAGGGGGCCGAGGCCAGCCAGGAGGGCCACACTGCACCCAGATGGGCCTCAGGGAAAAGGGACTGCCCCACCCGGGAGTCTCTGGGCACCTGAGGTGTGTCTGCTTCTGTCACTGCTCCCGTCTCTCCCAGCTCCAGGGAAAGGTGCTGGGAGTTCCCGGAAGGTGGGGGGGAGCAGAGGTGCTGGGCGAAGCTCCTAGGCCTGCTGACAGGCTGGGGCCCAGAGACCTGCAGAGGCTGCCTCAGGGCCACTCAGCGAGAAGGGCCCCCAATTCCCTCCCCTTCCCAGCCTCAGGCAGCTGTGATGTCCCAACTCACAACCCTGAGCTCCCTGCAATGCTAGCTAGCCTCGAACCTTGCTGCCTGGCCCAGCCCCGGGGGCCAGCCTGCTTCCCCCCTCAGAACTGTCAGCAGGCCTGGGAGGCTGATGGGGGTGATGGGGGTGCCATGGGTGGGTGGGGCTCAGGGGCTAAGGAAAGGGCTGAGGCAGATGCTGCTCTGTCTGGGTGCCGTGCAGATGCTGTCCCTGCCCCTTGCCTGGGAGGAGTCCGGGCAGGTAGGGCGGCTGACAGCCAGACAGTTGTCTCTGGGGCAGAGCTGGGACTCCCAACAGCATTTACTGCGTACCTCATTCCCTTTCCAGGCCGAGTTTCACGGAACCCCTCAAAGGCAGGGTTCCAGGCTTCACCAATGAGGAAACTGAGGCCCGAGGGGCTAGTGGGACCCTGTAACAGCTGCTGCCTTGGAGACAAGGTTTAGCCCCTCCCCCGGAGTGGGGAGGGCAGCAGCCACACCACCCAGGCCTGGCCTTTCCACTACTCCTGCATGTCCTGCTCGGCTACCAGCCATCGCTCAGCACCATGGGCTTCTGCTCAGGCTGGGCAGGGAGGCTGGGCCACCCTAGGCTGTCTTGCTTGGCCCTTGAGCCAGGATGGCAAGGGACCCGGGAGGGTTGGAGGATACCTCACTGCACGACCCTCGCTCTTGCTACCTCCTCCTCGGAGAAGCCACCTTTGCCTCCACCCTGGCCACACAGCTGGTACTGAACCACTCCTGGCCCAGGGCAGCCCCCCATCTGCTCAGCACAGGCCTTGTTCCCTCACCCTGACCTGGCCGAGGGCGAGGGAGACTGAGGGAGACCCCAGCCCAGCCTGCCCCCCTCTCCATCTCTTCCCCACTTAGGTTGCTGGGGACAGAGACCTTTCATGATCACCCAGTGGCTCAGAGTGGGCAAGGGGGCTTTAGGGACCCCAACATCGAGCCCAGCAGCATGGGTGGAGGCGCATGGCCTCCCCAGGAAGACCCTGGGTGCCCATTTCCCACCCCTGTGCGGTCCCGTGCCCACCTGCTGCTCCATGCTAGCTGAGCCAGGCAGGAGGCGAAGGTGCTGAGCCGTCAGGACCCAGCCCCATGTCTCCGAGCCTCAGTTTCCTCCTCTATAATTTTGGGCAACTGTGCCTGCTCAGCTGACCTCTGGGTGTGGCTGACCTTTGGGTGTGGCAAAGTTCACGGGGGAATCATGGTTCTTTTTACAATCAGATTTCAGCCCAGGAGCCACCTCCTGCAGGAAGCCTTGCCTGGCCTCTTCAGCCACCATTGTTTGCGGTCACCCCCGAGGGAGGGAGGCAGGCGAGTCCATGCAGGTAGGTGGCTGGGTCCAAGGAGGGCCAGGTCCCTCCCTGAGCTCACGGCTCCTGCTCACAGTGAGGCTGTGCAGCTCCACGCGCCCATCCCTCCTCCGGGGTGCCCTCCTCCTCCTCTCTCCACCCACACACTCAGACCCTGCCTCCCGTTGGCTGCCAGGCCCCTCCGTCCCTTTCCGTCTGTGCCAAGCAGTCAGGGCACACTCAGGCCACATGGGCAGTTTATTTATAGAGCTCTCATCTTTCCCAGGGTGGCCCGAGAGAGTGCCGGCCTCCCAGCGGAAGGCCAGGGTTAGGATCCCAGGGTCACCAGGTCATGCAAGTCCCTTCCCCTCTCTGGGCCTCCTTTCCCTGCCTGTCCCTGGAGGGACCGCTGACCCTCAGGGCATGAGCTAAGGATGTGAGACCCTCGGGGTCCTCATCCCAGGGCTGGGCACACAGGAGGGACACACCATCACTTCCCTTCTGTCTTCCTTGCTACCCTCGTCCCAACTGGTGGCAGTAAGTCCTGGCCTAGGCACCCAAGGGCTCAGCACAGAGCGGGTGCTGACCTCTGCCAGAGACCACGTCCTAGTTCCCAGATCCTGAGTGGGGGGTGGGGTTAGATGGGTCCCACTGGCTGATCTCAGGGAAAACTGGAAGAAGGGCTTGGCCCCATAGTCCAGGGAGTCTGGCCTGACCCAGCCAGGCCAGGTGTGGAACGGCCAGCCCCACCAACACTCCCTCCCCCCACCCCCAACCCTCCAGGGAGCCACCAGCTCTTTCTTGGAATCAGATGACTGAATGGTCAGACAACCTGTGGTCTGAGCGAGAGCTTAAGTGCCCGACTCCAGCCCCAGTGACTGTGACTCAAACTAGAACTGGTCCCCAGTTCTGAGCCTCAGCTCCCATTAAGGAGCTTGGGAAGGAGGGGGATCCCGTCAGTCTGCTTCAAGGATACCCGCCCCCAGGGCCTGGCACACAGCAGGGGCTCAGCAGGGAGTTTCCTCTGCTCCTTCCCTCAAGACCTTGAATCTTCATCCCAACCCCAGCACACAGGACACCCTCGGAGGCCTGGCCAGCACAGACCGGGCAGCAGGCATGCAGTTCCCGTGAGTGCCCCACACTTGACCCTAGACAGTTTAGTTCACTGGATAGAGCGTGGGCCCACAGACTGAAGGGTCCCAGGTTCAATTCCAGTCAAGGGCACATGCCCAGGTTGGGGGGAGAGGGGGAGGAGGCACATGCAGGAGGCAGCTGATTGATGATTCTCTCTCATCATTGATGCTTTTCTCTCTCTCTCCGTTTCTCTCTGAGATCAATAAAAATAAATTTTTTAAAAAGTGCCCCACACCTGTGTCTGTTCCTAGAGATAACAGGGGACACCTGGCAAGGGGACCACACCAATAAAGAGAGGCTCACAGGGGCTGGGAGGGCTTCCTGGGTGAGGAGGGCTGTGGCTGGACCTGAACGGCCAGGGGGTCCTAGGAAGAGGAGACAAAAGCAAAGGCAGAGGAGAACCAGGATCTGGTGGGTAGAGATGAGGGGGAAGATGTAAAATTCAAAAGGGTCGTGGGAGGATAAGACTGGATGGTGGGATGTGACTGTGTTTTATAGGCAAAAGGTCAGAGTGGACGTGGGGAGGCCGCGCTGTGGGTGTGGAGGACCTGGAGGTGGAGCTGGAGAGGCAGGGACCAGAGTCTCAGCCAGGACAGCAGGCCACGAGGGAGAGGGAGAGGGAGCCCCCATTCTGTGCAGGTGTGTCTCGGGCCTGCTTCCTGTCCCGGCCACAACCAGGTAGGAGCCTTATCTCGAGGGCGAGAGCCAGAATGCCAGGTTCTAGGGTCCTTGGTTAAGTCTCTGCACTTCTCTGGACCTCAGTCTCTGTGAGACGGGGCTGGGCCTCTGAGCAGTGGCAGGTGCTGCCTGCCCCTCTCCGTCTCCCCTTCTTGGCCAGACACAGACTATCACAGCAGTCCCAGTGCGGACCACGTGTGGAAACCCAGCCTGGCCTCACTGTCATTCCCATCGTCCCCCTGGAGGGAGGCCCAAATTCCCAGAAAGATTTGGCTGGGGCAGGGCACACGGTGCGGTGGGACGGGGGCCTCCATTTAGGGCTGAGACCAGAAAAGGAGGTTAACCCTTCCCGTCTTCCTGGTCCTGAGCCCTGAGCTATTTCCACCTCATGGCTGGGGATGGAAATAACTCAGGCTCGGCCCCAGGAGACGAAGATAGCTATTCTGATCGGCCCCTAGAAGCACAGCCCCAGCCAGGCCAGAGAGGACAGAGGGACACCCGGATCCCCAGCTCCAGCCCTCGGCCAGGCAGCAGCAATGGTCAGAGCTGGCAGGGGCCTCTGGGAAAAACGAGGAGGCTCAGGAGGCCCTGAGAGGGTGGGGCACAAGCTCAATGTCACCCCCAGCCTGCTCCCCACCACGGCATGTGAATGGAAGTGGGAAAGTGACCCTAGAGCAGCGGTGGGCAAACGGCGGCTCTGTTGACTAATGAGTCTGCCAACCACTGGGATAGGGGCTTAATCACAAGGAACAACAGCAGCCTGTAATTATTGGAATTGAGAGTCTAGGTCAGTGGTTGGCAAACTCATTAGTCAACAGAGCGGCAAACCGTGGCTTGCCGACCACTTCTCTAGAGCAACTCTGAAGGAGGGGATAGGGCCTCTCAAGTGTGTGAAGGTCAATGGGGACTCTCAATTATCTCTGCCATCCCGAAGCCTGCCACTCTTCAGACAGAGCTATGTGGGTTGGTCCCCAAACCAGTTGCAGGCTGCAGAAGGCAGGGGACAGGCCTTTCTGGTGAATGGGAGTTGCGGGGTGGGAGGAGGAGGAGGAAGAGCAAGAAGGCCACATACCCCCCCTTACCCCTTGCCCCGCAACATTTCAGACCTGTGTAAACACACCCCACACTCAAAACGCACAGTGGCACGTCCTAGAGAAGAAAACCCAGCTGAGCCGGGAGTAGACACAGGCAGACCTCCCTTTATAGTGCTTCACAGGTGGTGTGTGTGTGTGTGTGTGTGTGTGTGTGTGTGTGTGTCTTACAAATCAAAGGCAAGACTCTCCACCAGCAAAAGCATTAGGCCTGGTCTAACGGAGATGCTGGCTTTATCACGGTGGCCTGGCAGCGAGCCCCCAGCCTCTGGGGTGTGCCTGGACAAGGAAGGTGGGTGGCCTCCCCCGGCTCTCACAGGCTCCGGGGCAGAAGACCTGAACCCCAGCCTGGCCTGTGTGGTCTTGGGCAAGTCACTTCTCTGCGCCTGTCCCCTTCTCTGAAACACAGTCACTGCATCTCAGCACCACCGCGCGGATTCCACAAGAGCACCACCCCGTAAAGTGCGGGGCACACCGCCTGCCCTCCGCCCTCGCCCCCACCAGCCTGCAACCAACGTGCCCAGAGGCCATGGGCCCAGGACAGAGCTCCCTGGCCCTTCGGCGGGCGCCCCTCACGCACTCGGGGCTCGGGAGCCAGCTTCCCACCCGCCCTGCACGGACCAGACAGGCCCTCTGTGCGGGGGGAGAGGGGGCCTCAGAGGGACGGAGCCCAGACAGGGCCGGCCTGGCTGTGGCTCTCCGATCAGGGGCGGCTCGCGGGCAACAAGTCCGCGCCCCTCTCCTCCCAGCAGGGAGACAGACGGAGCGGGCGGCCGGGGCCAGGGAGGGCGCTGTCTGCGGGGCCGGGTTTCGGGCTGCGCCTCCCGCTCTGTCACCAGCACCCGCCCCGGCACAGCCCGGGCCCCGCGTCCCCGCAGACAGCCTGCCCCAGCGCCGCTGCAGCCTCCCTGCCTGAAGGGGGGAAAGGCAGGGCCGAGCCGGTGACCCACAAACAGGGAGGATCCCAAAGTGATGATTCACAGCTCCGCTCCTCGGGGCGCAGACGGGGAGACTGAGGCCCGGGGGCGGGGGGCCTGGGCCCGGGGAGAGTCCAGGCGACCGGGGGGCAGCGCTGGGGCAGGCCTTGGGGACGCGCAGGGCCCCCCACCTGCTGTCAGAGGTGCCCCCCACCAGACGCGGCCCGGCCTGAGCCCCCTCTCCCGCGCCAGGGCGCCCCCCTCTCGCTCGCTCGCCAGGGCGAACCCCTAAGGGCCCACCCACCTCCCAGAACTGCGCTCCCGAGGGGCGCCCCCTTGAGGACAGCCCAGGAGAGACCCTGGTGGCCGGGGGTTTGGAGGTCCCGCCTCTCCCCGCCTCTCCGGGCCCCGCGGCGGAGACCCACGCCGACCTGCTGGCCCCGCAGCGCGCTGGCCCCGGGGATCCAGGGCTGCGTCTCCCGGACACTTGGGGCTCCTCTCCCCCCATCCACGCCCACGTCAGCGGGCGGCGCGGCCCGGCCCGGCCCGGTCACACCCTCCGCCGCTCCCGCCGGTGACCCCGGTGACCCCGGCCCGGTCCCCGCGGCGGCGGGGTCCCCCGCGCCCTCCGCCCGGCACCGCGCACACAGCGCCTGTGTCTGCCAGGCCCGCGCCGCCCACCGCCGGGGCCGCCTCCGCGCCCGCGTGTCCCCGTCACGGGCTGACACCGTTCGGACCCCCGCTTGGCCGCCCGGTCCCGCCCGCACCTGGTCCTGGTCTCGGTCCAAGTTGGCCGGGCCGGTGGCGTCTCCGGGCCGCCGGCTCCTGACACGGCTCCTGAGCTGCTCCCACGCCGCGCGGGCCGCGCTGCAGTCAGTCACGCGGGGGTCCGGGCGCGGGCGGCTCCGGGCAGGGTGCGGGGGCGCGGGGCGCAGGCCGGGGCGCAGGCTGTTGGGGCTCAACTTCCGCAGGGGCCCGGGGCGGCCGCGGGCGCCGCTCGGGTCCGCATCCCTCTGGCGGCCGCAGGGCCCGGGCCGGAGCTGCTGCCTCCTCCTCACCGGCCGCTCCGAAGCCGCGCCACGAGCCCACGGGCGGCCGCGCAGCTGCGCGCCTTTTGAATGAATCGCCGGCCCGGCCGGGACGAGGCACAGCCCCCCCACCCCCCCGCGTCACGGCCGCCGCCCCGCCCCCGACGTCAGGCAGCAGCTCACGCGCCCGCCCCCGGGGCGCCGGGGACTCCTGGTCGCCGCTCGGCTCGGTGTCGCCCTCTCTCGCAGCCCCCGGAACTGCAGGCACAGCCGGGAGAGGCCTCAGGGTGGGCCCCTCTGGGCGCCGCCAACCAAACATGGGCTTGCGCGATGCAAGGCAGACCGGACCCCTGGTGCTACTCCGGGTTCCACCGCGAGGCCGCCAACCGGGCCACCGCTGCCCCCCTGGGAACGGGCAGCTAGGGAGACCGGCCTGACTTGGCCTTGCCCAGGCCCGCCCCTAGAAACCCCCACTTGGTGCAGGCCCGCCCCTAGGAGCCCCCACTTGGTGCAGGCCTGGTGAAAGTGAATCTATAATGGAGGCCCACCTGGTGGGCTCCTGCACTTTCCTGCGGGCCCAGCCCAAATCTCCTTCCTCCAGGACACCTTTCCTGTCTCCACTCTCCGCCCCACCCCTCTCTGCCTGGATAGTTAGTCCTTCCTTCCAGCAGAACAGGTGACACGCTGCTCTCCCTTCCTTACCCAAGCTGCCCGCCCTCCCCACCTCCCCTGCCAAATGCCACGGCCGAGGCACTGTTCCCGCTGTATCGCCAGCTCTGTGAATCGCAGGCCAGAGTTGTGTGATATGGTGGCCAGGGCCAGAGGCAGCAGCTCAGCATCCAATTCCCCCCCCTCTCCCCGGGAGCGGTGCTATTCAGAAGATCCCAGGGGGCTTTCCAAGGACAGCAAGGCTGGGAGGGGGTGCAGACAGCAGGGAGGGCCTCCTGCTGCGGACAGAGGCCTGGCTGGAAGCAGGATAATCACAGCCCGAGACAGAGAGGGGGGAGCATGTCTGTTGGGGATAGGTTGCTGGGGAGGTAAAGAATTCAGAACAAACTGAGTCATAGAACCTGAGCCTGTGAGGTGAGGAGGCAGGGAAGTTCAAGTTCCCCAAGCCCAGGAGACTCCAGGAGGAGAACTGGACACCTGCGGAGAGAGGAGGGGGTGGCGAAGAGTCTCATTTCGCTGGGCCGGCCATGCCCAGGTTGTGGGGGGAAGGGCAGAAAGAGCTCCAGGTCACCGACAGGGTCAGAGCCCCAGCCCCCGCCTATGTCAAGGGAGACTCCCAGGGTGGGCGTGATCCCAGGTCACATACCCCACATTCCAGCCCACGGAGGAAGCCCGGAAAGGATTCATGCTGGGGACCTGGTGAGGGGGGCCAGAGCACCCCGGGACGCCCTCCGTTTCTGCAAATGTTTTCTTGGTCGGAGGAACTCCTACACCCCAGGTTCCAAGTTCTGGAGGTCATGTGTCACTCAACAGACCGAATGGGATATGCTTTTCGGTCAAGCGGCACTGGCTATTAATCCGACACCCTACCGAGGTGCCAGGCCTGTCTACACTGCCAGTTCTCTGGGGGACTTCAGTCCATCCCTCCCCTCTCTGTTTCCCCGTCTGAAAATTAGGGTGGCAAATGGTGATGGCCTGACCCGGCTGAGTGATAAGTCTGGGCAGCAGTTCCCTGAGCCAGGAGGAAAGATCAGGGATGAGGAAGCTGAGGTAGTCCCTCCTGTAGTTCTGAGGACGCTGGTTGGCAGCGTTGGGCTCTCAGGCTGCAGCGACACAGGGTCAGGTCTTCGGGAGTCACAGCCTACACACATCTCACCCCACACATTCAGGTTATGAGGGAGCCTAATTACTCTGCGCTGCCAGCTCTGACTCCCGAACCACAGCAGGCTGCAGATGGGACCCTGCCCAAGATTCTGGGGGCTTTAGCCACTCCAGTGAGGAGACACGGAAGGAGCTGTGGAGGCCACAAGACATTTAGATCGGCTTTTTATGGAGAACCACAAGCTGGAGAACAAAGCATTCTCAGAATCACGGGCTTTTACAACTCTTGGCATCTGAGATGGACCCACAGAATCATCTCTGAGCCCAGGGACCTCAGAAGCCATCTCCTTGAACCTTTCATAGCACAGTGAGCCCAGAGAAAACCTGCCCTTCATCCTAGAGGCACAGCACAAGATGAGCTCTGCCCCGCTGGGTCACAAGATCACAGGATCACAGGATCACAGGATCACAGGTATGAGTGTTGTCTGCATGGCAGCTGAGCACGTGTCAGCCCCTGGGGTGGTGGGCCAGGAACAGTGGCGCCCTCTGCTGGCTGCACTGGAATTCCAAGGTGGGACTCGAAAGCAGGAGGCATGGGAGGGAGGGGGAGTTCATGCTCAAATTTCAGTCCTCTGTGTCTGGCTAACCCGCAGCTGGCCAAGTCCTACCCCTTGGAAGGTGGGCTGCCCTCCTCTGTTTGTGCCTTGGCCCCTGGGGGAGAGTGGATTTGGTTTCAGGAGGAACTGGGCCTAGAGGGCCCTGGGTGGGCCTCAGCCTGGGGTAGGGCAGAAACAGAGCTGAGCTGACTGGCCCTGAGGGCAAGGTTTAGTACCCATTTATTTTTAATATATTTTATTTATTTTTCACAGAGAGGAAAGGAGAGGGCTAGAGAGTTAGAAACATCAATGAGAGGGGAATGATCAGCTGCCTCCTGCACACCCCCTACTGGGGGTTGTGCTCGCAACCAAGGTACGTGCCCTTGACTAGAATCGAACCTGGGACCCTTCAGTCCGCAGGCCGACGCTCTATCCACTGAGCCAAACCGGTTAGGGTTCAGTATGCATTTAGGTCCAGATTCTGGCCTGGGTCTGTTATCCCACTGGAGTTGGGCTTTGGTGTGACACAGATAGGGACCAAGTCGCAGTGTGTGGCCTTCAGCAAGTGGCTGCATCTGAGTGTGAGCTCACCCACCCTGGATGTTGTGGGGATCTACTGAGACCCTATGTGGGGGCCACCTGCTTCTTTCAGGCCACTGGGCTCAAACACCAGGTCTGTTCCTCTCCTCCCCCCACTCAGTGTTTGCCCGTGTCCTCCCCACAACCCGGCATCTGGGCGCTGTCCCATTTATTCCCGCACGCCGTCTCCCTCCTCAGTTCAGCCCTGCCATCTACCTCTGACCCAGCTTGCCTTTGCCAGGCCGGGCTCCTCGTTGGTCATAATGGACCCAAAATAGCACTTCCCCTTGTGCTTCCTACAACCTGGCCTGTGGCTTAAGATCCACGAGGACAGAATTAAGACTTGGTGTTTGGCAGGAATGCAAAAGATGTGAAGGGCTCTCAGAGGTCACCTGTGTCCAGAGAAGGCAGACACCTGCCTAGGGCCACACCGTGATAGGAGGCCACAAGGCGGAGGCTTCTGTTAAGATCCCTTGGTCCCCCTTTCCCCCTCTGCCCCCCGGGTTCCACCCAGGTCTAAGCCAGGGCCTTAGCCATATTTGCTGCTCCCTTCGCACTCTCTCCTCTCTACCCACCCCCAGCGTCGATGCTGTCTTGCTGTGTGACTCAGGTAAATCCCTAGATTTCTCTGTGCTTCATCTTCCCCATGAGGCAGATGTCTATCTAAACTGTGCCCTCTGTCCCCAGCTCCAGGGACACCTGGAGAACCCCTTGGGGAAGAGATGGCTTTGGGTCCTCTCTCCTGTCCTCTGAGGTAGGAACACCCTGCCCAGGGCTTGTCTGAGGAACAGGAGCCAGATCCCCGAGTGACTGATGTGCACACCCATTTGTGAAGCACGAGCCCGCACTCCCTTCTGCCCGAAGCTGGTAAAGCCTTCCTCATTTAGGTTGGAAACGTTCACTCGCGTTTAGCAGAGCAGAGGCACAGCCTGTCCTTTTCTAGTGGTTGCCACCTTGAGTCTAACAGGTAGACCCTGCCGGTCATGGTTGACCCGACACGGACTGACCCTGTGCTGTTGGCCTTTACATTCTTTTTCGTTTATTTCATTGATTTCAGAGAGGAAGAGGAGAAACATCAATGGTGACATGGAATCGTTGATCGGCTGCCTCTGGCGCGCCCCACATGGGGGATGGAGCTCACAACCCAGGCATGTGCCCTTGACCAGAATTGAACCAGGGATCCTTCAGTCCATAGGCCAACACTCTACCCACTGAGCCAAAGCAGCGAGGGAGGCCTTTGCATTGTGTCTGATTTAATGACACACTTTTTTAACGATATACTTCTTTGGACCAGAAACCAGACAAACTTGGATTCTACCACAGCTCCAAAGCCTGACCTTTCCCTGGCCTGCCAGGCTCCCCGGCCTCATGCAAGGCTGCTGGGAATGGTGCCCTGGAGCTGTGCACAGGCTCAGTCTTTTACTTACAGCCCAAGGCAGCTTCGATTCCCCAGCCCCATTTCAGACCCACTGACGCAGGAGTCAAGGGGAGCCTGGGAGCCGGGTTCACATGGACATATAATCTGTGTCATGCTCTATATTTACGCAGGAATCTGTACAGGATCCTAACATGTAGTTCTGGTTACAAAGCACTGGACTAGCACACCCCTTGTTTTGCTGGTGAGGAAACCGCAGCAGCCCCAACAGGCGGTGACCTGCTCGGGATACCACCGCAAGTCAGGGCAGCCTTGCCACCTCCCTCTTCCGGGTCTCCGGGCCCCCCTTCTGCACACGAGAGGGGGTGTGAGGAAATCCCTGCAGCTGGGAAGCTCTTAGGGTGCTGGCAGGCCACCGGGACTACGGATGGGGAGCGGTCATTTGGAGTTTCTGTTTATTGACTTTAAAATTCATCATCCAAAGACAGTTAATACAGGACTGTTTGGTAGCGAGAGAAACATAATTAAGACCGCAATGACCCACCCACCCCAAACAAAAACAGAACCAAACAAACCCCACCTGAAACCAGACCTTTGGAGCGGTAGCTGAAGCAGCGAGGGGGCTGGGGTTCAGGCTGGCTCCTGTGGAACAGGGGCAGGGGAGAGGCTGCCCTGGACTGAGTCCCAGGTGAAGAGGCCATGTCCAGCCCCTCGGCTTTGGGCATCTTTCCTGGGGGGGCTGCCCCCGGCAGGAGGGGTGTGAGGAGAGGGACTTGTGGTCAGAGTGAGGGGGCTCCTAGGTCCACCCTCCTAAGGTGACCGCGTGTGCCAGTGCATGAGACACAGGGGCTGGGGGGCAACTGTGAGGAGAGCAAGAGCCTTTCCTCGTCCCTGCTCAGGCCCGCAGAGAGCCCTGTCCAAGGCCCTCTCAGTCAGTGTCCCCGAGTCCAGAGGCTACCGAAGGCACTGCCAACGGACGAGCAAGTGCCAATGCCGAGCCGCCGTCCCGTCATTGTGCTCTGGGTGACGGAGGGGACTCGGACCTTGGTCCTTGGCTCTGGATACTGGAGGGAGGCCCACACAGGGCGAGGCTTGGGAAGTGTGTGAAGAGGCAGTGTTTTAGTGCCCTGAACAACATGCCGTGTGTGTGTGTGTCTGTCCGTGCGTGCGCACGCACATGTATTTAATGAGGGGGGGTTGGTCCCTCCAGGAAGGCTTGGTTAGGGTCCTGGGTGGCCCCCCAGGGCAGGAATAGGTTCCTTTTCTTTCTGTCATTTCCTCCAATCACTCCCTGCCCTAGGTCATTGCATAAATAAGTGCTTGGGAAGGTACACATCTAAAAAGAAACATAAATACTGTACACGGGAAAGGATTCCATCCCCCAGCCCTCCCACTGCCCCAGAAAACCCTCCAAATATTGCACATGGCCCTCCCCAGCCCCCTGGGGTCCAGGCCTCGCCGTGTCTTTGGTAGAAGCTCCAGGGACAGAGGTCTGGGTAGCCCTCGTGCCCCCCCCACCCAGCCCCCATCACGACCAGGAGCACGGGAGCAGCCAGAGGGTCCGGAAAGGCCTTGGCCCACCGGCCAGCAGGTTTCCGGCAGGACGCTTCCGCGGAAATGGGAGGAGCCGTGCAGGCACAGGTGTGGCCTGGCTGGACACTCTGGGCAGTCTGCGTGTGGGTCAGGAAGAGGCAAGCAGGCTGAGGGCAGGTGGGCGCCAAGTCCTGAGCCATCTGGACAGGTCACACCCTCCACAGGAGGAGGTGGTTCGTGCTGTCATCGCGGCCCACGGTTTCGCTGCTGCCGCCGCCCCCACTGCTGAGTCGGAAGTCCTCGTAGCCGTCGCCTCCGCTGATAACCAGCATTTTGGGCCTGGCCGAGGGGGGTCCCCGGTGCCGAGGGGAGTCCCGGAGCTCCAGTGATGGCAGCTTCTCGGGGCCTGGGGGCAGAGGGGAAGGGTCCCTTAGGGCCTGGGTTCCCACACCCCAGAAGATAGGAAGAAAGACATGCACACTTCCCCTGGGAGATCCACTGCCTGTCAGCCAACAACTTCCTGTTTGGAAAGAAGAGTCCACTTCCTGGCTGTGAGACAACTTCCTACCTCCCGGCTGTCTTTTCAGGCAGAAGTGCCTGAACGTCCCAGGGCCACGCCCCGTCTGTCTCTTAATCACTGCAGACACTGTCCTTTCCCAGGGGGCGCTCATTCTGCACGCAGACACCTCCCCCGGGCTGCCCTGCTCCTGGCCCCCTGCCACTTCCCCGGGACTATGGCTTCCTGCCCTGCCAAAGCCAGGCTTGGCTAATGGCTGCTTCCTTGATGTACAGCATTTCCTAATATGTTTCACTTTCTAATTTTCATCGTCCATTTCCTGTCCTATCTGCCACTCTATGTTCCGCTCTCTGGCATCATTTCTATTTCCTGCTCTGCACATCACTTCCTGCCCCAAACAGACATCATTTCTAATCCTGTGTTATTTCCTGTTGTGTATGTCCCTGCCTGTGCCATATTCTAATTCTTAGCTTTTAGTCACTTCTGTCCATGACACCTGTCAGGATAGAATTTTACACACACACACACAGACACACACACACACACACATATACACGCACGCACGCACTTTCCTAGTAGATTGCACTTGGGGGTTTCCATAGCCTACTTCCATTTCCTACATTTTCCCTCCCTCTGAACCCTCTTCTGGCAGGACAGGGGGAAGGTCTAACCCACAAGTCCAATGCCCCGGGGGGTAGGATACCAGACGCACCTGTGTCTGGGGGGGGTGGCGGGCTGGGGCAGAGCAGGTTGAAGCCGTCTGGCAGCTGGACAGCAGCCAGGAAACGGACGTGGCCGGTGTGTCCCTGGCCCAGGCCGGCAGGGCTGAGGGGTGCGCGTGGGCAGCTGACGGTGCTGGGCGAGGTGGGCATGGTGAGCACGACGCCGGCACTGGTGCCCACCCACAGCAGCTCTTCACACACCAGCAGCGCCGTGATCCGCAGGCAGGCAGCCTTGTGCTGCCGGATGATGGCGTCCGAGCCTGGGGTGGAGACAGAGCTGAGGCCAAATCCCGGCCCTGGCTCAGCCCCGGGGACACGGGGCGGGAAAGGCTCCGCGGGAAGGAAGTGGTAGACGGAGCCACTACCTGCCAGCATCCTGTGCACGGGAGGAGTGATGTCGACCTCGGCCAGCTGCTCAAACGTGTCTGGGTGGTAGAGACACACATGGGCACTACCTTTCAAAGTCACCCACACGCCCAGGCTGGAGTCCACCATGCACGCCACGCTGCGGCTGGAATCCTGCCCCACGTAGAACGTGTGCTGGTGGGGGTGGAGGGGAGAGAGCAGGTGGGTGACTGGCAGGCCTGCCTTCCCTATCCCCTCCCTGCCTTGTGCTTCCCTCCTTATACCCACACCACACCTCCCCAGAAAGCCCACCCGACTGACAGCAAAGGCAGCTTGCTCCTTGGTCTGGGTGATTAATCTATCCAAGCTTCAGGGCGCCCCCCACTTAATCCTCAGACATTAAAATGGAGGTGCCCTTCCCCCATGACATTAAGTGATTTGGCCTCTCCCTAGTTACTTTGTTCATGCTGCCCCCCACCCTTATAGTCCCATCTCCCTCTCTCGTAGGCCTGGCTCACCCTAAGTCTGCTCCCCCCATCCATCCTTATTGCTACCTCCAGCTGCAGGGTGTCAGGGCTGAGGACCAGGACTCGGTTCTGGCAGCCACACCATAGCCGCCCGCCCACAGACACCATCTTGGTGATGGGGCTCCCCTGAGCACCCAAGGTCACAGATTTGAAGTTTTGGGGGTCCCAGAAACGACCTGGAGTAAGAACGGGGCAAAGAAAACAGCAAATACAGTTCAGTATTGCATTTCGGCTTCACCCTCTCCTAAAATAAGATGCTAACAACCCCATTTAAACATGAGGACACCAAGGCCCAGAGAGGCCTGGGAGGTGCCCAAAGCCACATCTCCAGACGCACGTCCCCAAGGCTCCAGCTCCCTCAGGAGAGAGGCCCAACGCCACAGGGTCTCCCGGGGGCGGGGGGAGGTGGACACTCACCTGCTTCTCTTTGGTAGACCACAAGTTCCCCATTAGCCAGAGACACAAACACCTGGTTGTTCAGGTACCTGGGCAGGGAAAGGAAGGGGAGTCAGGGGCTTAGGGAGACCCGAGCAGGTCATGTGGGGCCAAGGGAATCACAGACAAAATGGCTATGGTTCCCGAGAGTCCACCTCTCCAGGTGAGAAAGCCCGAGTCTACGAGGAGTAGTGACTTGCCCACGGTCACACATGTGAGAGGCACAGCCAGCGTAGGGCCAGGCCTCTGCCTCCATAGGAGGGACCCGGAGAGCAGGAGGACCCAGTGACTGGACAGGAGGACCCAGTGGGCAGGAGGACGTCTGCAAGTGCACCCAAGAAGGGCTTACAGGATGCAGGTCACCGAGGCCGCGTGCTGGAGCTTCATGCTGTTCCTGCGGTCACGGATGCTGTCGGAGGACTGGTACACGTGGACACTGTGGATCAGGGTGTGCACCTGTGACAAGTGCTAGGCACACCAGTCCCTAGAGTCATCCCTCCACCAATTTATCTCCACCTCCACCTCCACCTCCTTGCCAGGTGCCTGCTCAAGGTACTGAGGTCCCACAGCCTCCCTGTGGGTTTCAGACCCAGCGGCAGCCCTGGCTGGCAGTACCCTGGGGTCTGAACCAAAGCCCTCCTGCAAGGAAACCGTATTTTTCCCACTGTGAGCAAGCAGCTCAGGGATCTGGCACTGGGACCCCTGCCCTTCTGGGTCCCTACCAGCCGTCCTCAGTGCCCAGCCACACGGAGCTCTGATAGGCCTCAGTGTCCACGCTCAGCAGGTCCTCGAGGCTGCCCCTGGTGAAGGAGCCACGGCTGGAGCGGCGAAGGGCTCGCCCATCCATGGGGCTGGTGCCGCAGGGGCCGCCAGGCCCGAAGGAGCCAGACAGCGGCAGGAAGCCAGGCTCCTGCTCCTCCTCCGAACTGGTCGTCTCTGCCATGGCCTCCTTGGAGATGGGGGTCTCCTCATCTGAGGGAGACAAGGGTCACTTTCTCCACTGCCCTCAGCCAGGCCTGAGCCCTGATACCTTTCTGGGCCTCAGTCTCCCCTCAACGTAGAATCTTGGCGATGTCCATCCTGAGGGTCTTTCCACAGCTGCTCCCCCCACCCCCGAGGCCTCTGCATCAGCTCAGGTTCATTACTCTGCTGACAGCCCAGCGGGAAAGGCTCCTAGTCCCAGCCCGCCCCCCTCCAATCAGCCACCACCCCATGGACCAAGGGACCAGCCGCTCCACACCCCTCTCCATCCTCTCTATCAGTCATTCCAGCATCTGGCCTGACTGTCCCACTGTCCTCTGGGTCCTCAGTGTCACAGCCCCTGCCCACCTTGCAGCGCCCTTGCTCTGGGTGCTGACATCCTGAGACTTGATTCCAGGCCTGGGCTTACTTGGGCCCCTCCTCACCCATCCGTACTCTGAGGCTGGGCCTTCCCCACCCCCCGGGCATCCACCCTGCCTGACAGCCCCATGTGGGGCACTCACTTCCAAAGCTAGAGGAGATGGTGGACCGGCTGGCCTGGCTCTGCAGGGTCCCGGAGGGGCTGGGCGAAGACTCATCGTCCGAGTCACTGTCAAAGGGCACCAGTTCCGGGCGGGGATCGCCCTCAGCAGGGCCTGGTGCCATCTCGAGGCCCGATCCGGCAATGGAGATGTGTAGGCAGGGCTGGGGCCCTGACTCTGCCAGCGTCCCTGCCTCCTCGTCTGCAGCCTCGACTTCCAGTTCTGGCCCAGCAGGCTCAGGTGCCGGCTCCTGAGGGGTCCTCAGTGATGCAGGCTGCTCCCTGGGAGACCAAGGGGTGGGGATGAGAGCCCCCAGGAGCCCAAGCTCAGCCCCACTCCCTGGCCAAGACCCCACACCATGGACACAGTCTCAAGGCCCCACCTCCATCCTAGGGACACACCCACCCCCACCCTTACCCCCACATGGGGGGACCGGGGTGTTTTGAAGGCAGGAACTCAGTCCAGCAGCCCTGCCCACTGTGGCCTCACCGTTGGCAGTGGGGCTGTAGGCCTGGCACCGCCCCAATGCAGAGGATGCGGGCGGAGCAGACGGCGATGCAGGCCTCCACGTCAGGCTCGGCACGCAGGCTCAGCAGGCACACCTGGCCCACGTAGCCGTCGCTGTTGCACACCCACACCTCTGGCGCGGGCTCTGGGCAGGTGCTCAGGGTTGGGGCCGCACAGGAGAACTGCAAACACCACCAATGGGCAAGGCAGATGGCGGAATCACTGCTAAGCCCCCACAGCAGGGCAGGGAGGCAGGCCCACATGGGTGTGTATGGATTCCCAACACAGATAATGGGAGCAGCTGCAATATTCAGGACATGAACATGGCCTGGCTTTGAACATGTGCACCCACAGGACCCAGGTACCTCCACATACCTGCATGCCACTGCGTGTTTTCATGATGGGGATGGCCTTCAGGAACTCAGGGTCTAGGCAGCTTTTGCTGGATGCTGCAGTGGAGATGGACAGACAGACAGATAGACAGACTGCTTAGCAGCCACCTCATCCTGGTTCCTACCTTGCCCATTTCCCTTCCTCCCCTGCCCCTCAGGGTCTCTCGGGGGAGAATGAGGTGGATGGGAATTATGCCCTGCCTGTCCCTGGCCTTAGGCAGGAGATAGACCTAGACGTCCCTAAGCCAGGGACCCTGAACAACAGCTTTCCGTGACCCAGGCTTCCTCCAAGTGTGTGCAGAGACGAGTTCCTGCCAGGCACTCCCACAGCGGGGCCCCTCACTTAAGATGAGCCTATTGGTGGACTCACCTCCCTGCAGGGAGGCCCTGGGGAGCCCTCTTCCCAGCGCAGGGACTGGAGCACAGGCTGCCAATGCCTCAGACAGCCGGGAGGTGCTGCCCACTGCCCCCTGCCTGGGGGTCCTGGGAGGAGGGCGCCAGCATGGGCCCTGGCTTACCCAGTTTCCTCTTGGCCTCATCGAAGGCCTGCTCGAAGCCAAGGCGGGCGTCGGGGTGGGGGAACTCGAAGATGAAGGAGTCCGTGCCCTCGGGCCGCGTGGTGCACAGCTCCAGCTTGGTCGGGGGGAAGGAAAGCGCATAGCACAGCGCCTGCTTCTCCGACAGGTCCCGGTGCATGGCCGCGGAGAGGTCCCGGAGCACGTCGTCCAGGCTCTGTGCGGGGAGAGCCCAGACTCAGGCCCCAGCATCTCGCCTCGGCCTGCTCCTGTCCTGGGGATGATGATGGGCACCTGCCTCTCCCTCCCACAGAGAATGGGACTCTATCGCCCCCCTTACCCCGAGGAAGTCTGCATTCCCCCCACGGACAGGATGTCCCTCTCTCCTCCCTCAGCTGGGTTGGAACTGTGTCTCCACCTCAGGCTTGGGACACACTACTTCCCTCTGATGAGGTGAGGCTGTGTTTTCCCTCTTAGATGAGTGACAGGGATGTCCTCTCCCTCAGACGGGATCAGGGAATCCCCGCCCTCAGCCTCAGGCAGAGGACGCAGACCTGGTGGGGGAAGCCGAGGCTCTCGGAGAGCTTGCTCATCTGGCTCAGGGTGGTCAGGTCCTCGTCCAGGCGGCTGATGGCCTTCTGGATGTTCTCCCGATTGGTGGCTTGGGTTGCTCCTAGTGGGATAGAGAAGGCCATGGACAAATCTATAAAATGACACCCCTCCCCTCATCGCACGACTTGCAGACTTCCTCGGCGTAAGAGGAGCGGCCCAACAAACAGTAAACCCCAAGTGCCCGGAATAAAGCTAGCGGGCAGTTCGCAGAGAAGCCCCAGGCCTGGGGGCAGGGGACTGAGCTGCACAGCACAGGGTGCGGGGCCCTGAGAGCCCCTGGAAGAGCACAAATAAAGAGCAGATGACCCTGCAGATTGTGTGGCACTCGCTGACACACTGGCCTGTGCGGCGGGGCAGCCGCTCACGGGGAGTCCGACGTGCCGACTACGGGACTCAGCCTTCACAAAGGAGGGGCAACGAGCGGATGCCCGGGGTTTCCCTGGGCCTCTGCTGCACCTCACCGCCGGCCCAGAGGCCGGCTCAGCACCCACGGCCCGCGCTGCCCGGCTGGGGTGCAGGTGATAGCAGTGGAGTGTACCAGACCAGTTGGGGCTGGGAGACCTGCTCCTGCGGAGGGAGACTGAGGCCCAGAAAGATATCGGGGCTCAGGCCTGGCTGAGGGCAGTGGAGATAGAGACCCTTGTCTCCCTCACTGTATGTTTTCTTCTGTATGACCCAGCCCCACACCTAGCCAGGACTGGACCAGGACTGGACACTTGGCCTAAAGACAGTCATTTTATCATCCGGCCTATTCCCTCATGAGAAGAGACGAAGTGGGCCGATAACCAGCTTGGATTCCTACACAGGGGCCTATGTGGGGCAGACCTGGGTTCACCGAGGGGCTGATCAAGTCCCTTCCTCACCTCAGGGACCACCCCAGGTGGTCTGAACGGCCTCCTGCCCAGAGGTGCCCACACCACCATTCTACACCAACCACCTCACTGAATAAGGAGAGCCAGAGCTGATGGAGAAGGGCCGATCAGAAAAGGGCATAGTGGAGCATGGGACTATAAGGAAGCAGAGAAAGCTGAGAGCAGTGAGAAGAACAGGCAGAGGGAGAGAGAGACCACTGGAGCAGGTCCAGAAAGCCGTCTCAGCTCCAACAGTCTCAGCCCCAACATCATCATCTTTCCAACCATCCTTTGGCTTGCACTGACCTGAGGTCACTTGAGTGAGTCTATGTTCCCTGTGCACAGAACTGCTGGGTGAGCACTGTGCCCCAGCACCTAACACGGGTGCTTCAAGGAGTCCATCAGTGGCTAATAACAGGATGTCTGTGCTCCCTGCCCCACCCGGCCCAGCCCTGCCTACGTCAGAAGGTGTCTTCGTGGACAGGGCCTGGTCTGGCTCGGGGGATGCTAACCAATCCTGCGTTCGCCACACCCCTTATACTGGACGGGAAAGCAAGGGCCCAGAGCAGAAAGGCAGGACAGGCAGCCAGCCTGGGCACAGCTCACACCCACCAGGGGCTTCTCAGAGCAGGACCCCAACGCCCAAAACTCCGGAGGCAGCCCCACCTTTGATGATGTCTGCGTCTTCCAGCGGCAGCTTCCACAGCAGCTTGTACTTGCTGGCCGTGTCAATGACGCTGGCTGCCGTGTACCTGTGGGGAGTCACGGGGTGCTCAGGCCAGGGCAGGGGAGAGGGCCCCGGGACTGACAACTGCTCCCACTGCCCCAGCCCCGCCCCACCCCGCGCCCACCCCGGCCACTCACAGGCTCATGGAGCTGCGCCGCAGGGAGCCTGACTTCCGCTTCAGGGTGGTGCAGACGATGAGGTCCGTGAACAGAAAGAGGGACCGGTCCTTCTTGCCACCGACTGCCTTCTGTGGGGCCCGAGGCAGGATTCAGGCCCAGAGGCCCACCCTCCTGCCCACAGTGCCCAGGGGACAGCCAGGCCCAGGGAGGGGGGAGGGCTCTCCCAGCTGCCCAGAGGCAGAGGCAGAGTTGGGACTCGACCCAGGGCTCCTGTTGGGGTGGAAGAGCAGGGACAGCCATGGGCAGCGGGTATGAGCAGGCATGAGAAGGAAGTAGGGCGGAAGTGAGGACAAGCACGCAGACAACAGGACACTTCTTACCACTTCAATGACCATCTCCTGCCTCAGGAACCGCCGCTGCGGGGCCTGGAGCTGTGGGACAGGAGGTACAGGTGTCTTAAAGCCAATTATTTGTGTGTTTTTTTTTTTAATTATTTTATTTTATTTTATTGATTTTTTACAGAGAGGAAGGGAGAGGGACAAAGAGCTAGAAACATCCATCAGCTGCCTCCTGCACACCCCCCATTGGGGGTGTGCCAGCAACCAAGGTACAAGCCATTGACTGGAATCGAACCTGGGACCCTTCAGTCTGCAGGCCGTTGCTCTATCCACTGTCCACTGACCCAAACCGGTCTTGGCTTGAAGCCAATTATTAATCCTCATCCCATTCCCAGACCCTGTGGGCCAGACCAGTGGAAGCAACACCCATTCCCCCTCCTGACGCCGTCCGGCCAGACACATGGCTAGGGGCAGATGTGGAAGAGGAAGGGCGGACATGGCTGTGGCCAGGTGACCACAGATGGACTGAGACATGGGCGGGGGGCGGGGCTGCACGCACATCCTCCATGCCCTCGATGTGAGCCTCGATCTCCTGCAGCACCCGGGCGTGCCGCTCGGCCTCCTCCGCACTCCGCACGCCCTTGTTGATGCGTTCCGCCACCTGCTTGATGTTCCGCTGTGCGTCCAGCAGGAGCGGGTGGTCCGGGTGGTCCTCAGGGGTGTGCTTCAGGAGGTCCTGGGGTGGCAACAGGGACCAGATCTGTCTGCTTAGCTGCCCTGCTGGGCCCGGGCCTCACACTGATTTTGCAGCAGGAGGGACTCTGGGCAGATGTCACGGAGGACTTCCTTTCCTGCCCGAGCCCTGGGGACCCAGCCTCAGAGGCCCCCGGTATCCCCACACGCCGCCAGGCCTTACCCACCTTCACTAGAAGCTCGTAGCGTGGGATCCGCTGCACGGGCTTGATCATGAGGTCGGACAGCGCCTGCTTCTCCTTGTTCTCCCGCATGCTTTGCTGAAACCCCAAACAGGCCGGATGAGCAGCTGCGTGAGGTATGACACGCAAGGAAGAGACTATCCAGGGACCATTCCCCAGGAAGCCCCTCCAGCTCAGCCTGAGGGTAGAAGTTGACCCTGGCTAGGGTTGTGGTGCCCCCATGGTGGGCCTAAGGTGAGGGTGGCTTCCAGGCCCCCAGCCCTGGCCCACGGTACCTCTAGGAACTTGAGAAAGGCGGGCCTCGCCTCCTTGGCCACACGCACAGCATCCTTGGCGTTGAGGAAGTTATCGATGTAGGCAGAATAGATGTTGACCAGGACATCCTTGGAGAACTGTGGGTGAAGACACAGGTTGGGGACCCTCAAGGCGTCCCTTACTCCACTGCACTCTGTCCTGGTTTCCACTGACTCAAGAGTCAACATCCCTTCATTGATACAGTCCCTGAGAGATAAGGATGTGCTCTTGCGTGTACATGCTGTATGTGTGACTGTGTGACTAGGTGTGTGCACAGACATGCACACGTGTATCTTGTCTGCATGAGTGTCTGTGTGCCTGGATGTGTGCTGTGAGCTCAGACCAGCTTCTCTCACTTCCAACGGGGGCACTTCTATCCCTGGGTCTCCCATTCCACCAAGTTCAGCAGGCAGGTCTCCCTCCTTCCTCCCCTCTGAGCCACACAGGCTTGTTCTAGCTGCTTGGCCTTTGCTCCCGTAATTCCCTCCCCCAAGATGCCCCCAATCTCACGGTCCTCAGAGCGGGCTCCAGCTCTACCTCCTCCAGGAAGCAGCTCTGCTTGAACTACACCTGGTCTCTGGCCACCCCTGATCCTCAGGACAAGTTTTCCCTCTCCAAGGAGATAGCTATCCCCATCCCGCCCAATCAAGCCTCGCTCAGGGAAAGGCACACAGCTGGTGGCTAATACCTGCTGCTTGGCTGACAGCTGGACTAAATGTCGGGGCTCTTGGTCAGCAGCCCTGGCTGGGAGTTGGCACACCCGGTTCCTGTGTCAGCTGTGCTATGGATGACGGGGCGACCTGTGGTGGTGTTTCTGGTTCTCCTCTGAACTTCCAAGCCCCTACTGCCCTGCCCATTCCCAACTCCCAGGTGTGCCTCAGGGTGGAGGCTGGAGCAGCTCAGAAGGAAGACTGTCCCCACAAACTGCCCCGCGTCCTGGGACAGAGCACCCTATGTCGACCCCTCCCTGGAGGCCAGGGCTCCTTTTGCACCCCATGGGCAGCATCAAGATCTGAGGGACCGGCTGGTGTTGCTTAGTGATTGAGCGTTGACTTGTGAACCTGGATGTCAGGGTTCAATTCCCAGTCAGAGCACATGCTCAGCGTGTGGGCTCCAGCCCCAATGTGGGGGGTGCAGGAGGTAGCCCATCAGTGATTCTCTCTCATCCTTGATGCTTCTATATCTCTTTCCCTCTCCTTTACTCTCTAAATCAATAAAAATGTAGAAAAAAGATCTGAGTGGCACTGAGGGTGGTGATGGGCTGGAGAGGGCAGCCCTTAAGCTGGGGTCCCATCACCGCCAGACCAAGGTCAGCAGAGACCTTCTAATACCTTCTCACACCATCACAGACACATCCTCAACCCATAAAAATAGATGTTCTTTTGTTTTGCTAGTACAATTTTTAGAAGGAGTTTTACAATTTTGCTCCTTCAAATTATTTGGCTCTGAGTAACTAATTTGCATTTGACTATAATTTATTCATCATCATCATGCATTCTCGGATATTCTGGCAAAATAACAAGTGAATTCTAAATTTAATAAAGAAAATGGCATGCTATGTTTATAGAGATTTGGTTAAATGCTTATTAGTTTTGCTTTTTTAAAAATTTGCGTTTTTTAAAAATTGATTTTAGAAAGAAGAAAAGAGGGAAGGAAAGAGAGATAGAAACATTGAGGAGAAACATGGATTGGCTGCCTCCTGCAATTCCCCTGCTGGGGATCAAGCCTATAACCTGGGCATGTGTCCTGATCTGGAATCGAACCAGAACCTCCTGGTTCAAGGATTGATGCCCAGCTGGCATCTTTTTGAGTTTTGAAGCAATCTCTTTTCAAAGGTCCCAGTCTCTAATGCAGCATCTTTTTTTAAAGAAAAATTTATGAGCATTTATTTGAGCCAAATTGATGACATATGGCAGGGGGCAGGATCTCAAATGCTCCTGCAGAATCTTGGGAAGCATGAAGGTGGAGGGTGAAAGGGAATAACAGGGTGGGACAGAGCACGAGCTCTGGAACCAGGTTTCTGGGTTGAATCCTGCACCACCTGCTTATAACTTCAACCAGGTTATCTTATTTCTCTACCACAGAGCCATCAACTTGAAAGTCAGGGTAATAATACCACCTTCTTCCTAGAGTTTTTGATAGATACAAAGTGGGGCAAAAGTAGGCTTACAGTTGTTCATATGGAAAATCATACAACAACTGATAAAACAAGAATAAACTCTGTTTCATGTACTCACAACTGCAGATCTACCTTTGCACCACCCTGTATACTGTATTTAAACTAATGCCTGGCACATATTAAATGCTAAATAGTTTGCTATTACTGAAATATCTGATGGAGAAAGAGCTAGTCAAGGTAGGAGCTGACGTGAGGACTAGCATCCCTTTGAGGTCTGGGGCAGCGTTGGTACCAATTCAGCGTCAGCAACCTGAGTTGGATCCAGGATCAGGTCAGTGTCTGGTTGGGATGGGGTCCACACCAGAGTCCATCCAAACCCTGGGATTGGGCAATGTCCAAGTTTAGGTCAACCCAGGGTCTGCACTCAGTGCCGGTGTCTGGTCAAGTTCTGGGGTTATATCCGGGATCAGAATCATGGCCCAGGTGCAGTGGAGTGAGGTGGGTGAGGGGCCCTCAGCGGCAGCCAGCCCTGTCCAGGAGGGGCCTGCGGCTGCAAGGTTGTGGGGCTGCACTGGAGGCAGCAGGGCCACTCACCGACTGGATGAGCAGGTCTCCCACCTTCTGCTGGGCGTGCCAGGTCTGCACGCAGTGCCGCACCTGCTCCAGGAACTGCTCGTGGTGCTCCAGGAGCTCCGGGATCTGGTCGAAAATCTCGTCCACCAGCGATGGGTCACACAGCAAAGAGTTCTCTGGCTGCTTCAGTGGCTGCATGTAGCCCTGGGGGACCCATGAGGTCAGTGTAGATCCCCGCAGAGATGGCACCCCAACCCGGTGGCCTAGGTGCACACAGTCACCCAGGCCTGCAGCTCAGTGGTCCTGCCTCTTGGATCTCCCTCATTAGACTCAGATCTCTAGGAGGGAAATAGGAAGACCTATCCCCATGCCCCTCAACTGCATAGCCCAGTGCCTGGCTTAAGACGGGTGTGAGGGGCTCAGGAAAGGTTTGTTGGATGCACAAACAGAGCTTGGAGTGAGAAAAGCGAGAAGCCTGGGCTCCATAGAGACACACTACGTCAGCAAATGTTTTACTGAGCATTTACTATGTGCTGGGCACCGTACAAAGACTGGGCGACACCAAAGAACAAGAAAGAAGAATCCCTTCCCTGAAAGGGTTTATAATCTAGTCAGATAAGATACTCAAACAAAATAAAATAACAAATAAAAACAAAGCACATTTCATCAAATCTAAGATGTCTCTTTAAGAAAAAAATTTGCTGTCAATTAGATGATATGTATTTAATTATAAAATGAACCTTGATTTCATTTTTTTAAAATGTATTTTATTGATGATTTTACAGAGAGGAAGAGAGAGGAAGAGAGCATTAGAAACATCGATCAGCTGCCTCCTGCACACCTCCTACTGGGGATGTGCCCGAAACCAAGTACATGCCCTTGACCGGAACCGAACCTGGGACCCTTCAGTCCGCAGGCCGACACTCTATCCACGGAGCCAAACCGGTCAGGTTCAGAGATGCGAAAATGTGAAGAAAGGTCTTGGAACTGATTACCTGTGGATATCACATGATAAGTCAAAAGGTGGTAACTGCTGTGGGGAAATAAAGCAGGGAGGGCATGGGAGGTCAAATGTGAAGTTCCTGGAGGGTGTTAGTGGCACTCTCTGAACGTTATTTTAACAGTTTTCTGATCTGCTGGTCAGTCTGTGACTAAACCTATTTTTTTACTTCAAATCTGCATTCAGTGGTGTTTTCTGAGCATAAACAGCCCTTGTTAGGTGGCTAGTGTGTTCGTGGAGAGGCGGCCCTCTACTGGCCCAAGCTGTAACTGCAGGTCAAAAAACCCTGAAAAAGTATATGCAACATTGTCATAAAATGTGCATTAAACATTTAAAAAATCTGGCTTGGTTTGTAAGACAAATTCCAGAAAGTAAAGCTCAACAGAATCCTCTCACCTTGCTAGGGGTGATGGTGGGGAGACAGACTGGCAGCCTCCCTCCCTCAGCATGGGCCAGTCTGAGCTGTGAATCTGACTCCTCTCCCTCATATAAGTAGAATCACACAGTATTTGTCCTTTTGTGACCAACTTATTTCATTGAGCATAATGTCCTCAAGGCTGATGTACACTGTAGCATGTGTCAGAATTTCCTTCCTTTTTAAGGCTGAACAATATCCTGTTGTTATGTACATACTCTCTGTGCACTTTTGCATCATCATCTGTCCTCATATGTGGTCTTACTGTTGGTCTCTGCCACAGACTGGGCTCCGGGACACAGGAACCTCTCTCTCACGCTCATTGCTGAACCACCCAGAGAATGGTGAGAAGAAGGGGCTCTGGGGGTGGGGTTGGGGGTTGTGGAGTGAATGAATGAATACTTTGGATGTCTCCAGGGTTCTACCTTCTGCCCTTCACTCTCACTCTGCCCAGGTGAGAACAAACTCATCTTTGACTATGAATGCCAGGCCCCACTTCAGCTGAGACTGTGTTCTCCCTCCTGGGCCCCAGACCCTCTGTGCATCCCGGTTCCTGGACTATCCTATTCCCACTCTCCCTGTTTCTGAACCCAAGCTCACATCTTGCCCCACCTTCCCCACGTGGGGCTCCGGTAGTGCCTCAGTCACCAAGGCGAGGGGCCCAGGCATCATGTTGCGCTTCCCCGCCTCACCCGCTACAGCCGATCAGTTACCATGCCTGGCCTGACCAACCCACCTCTTAAATGCCTGTCCCCAACTCTCTCTCCCTGCAGCCTCTGCCCTGGTCCTGGCCTCTCCTCCCTCGCCTGACCTCAGTGACCTTGACCTGGCCTCCTCTTCTGCTACCCACCTTCCCAGGAGTCACAGACTTTGTAAAGTACCAGTCATGCTACCCTCTGCCCCCACTCAAAGCCCATCACTGACTCCCCAAGATGCTAGACAGAGTCCAAACCCTCTTGCTGGTATTCAAGACCCCTACCATGTGGCCCCTCCTGGCTCCCTCAGCATCACCACAGGACCAAACCCTGGGCTCTGTACTGGCCACATGGGCTTCTGGATGTGCTGGGCTTCTCACTGGACTTTGCTGTGGAGAAGACAGTTCAGGGGGAAGCCAGCACATGCTCCAGGGAAAATACACTGATCCCATGACTCACAGTTGCCCCTTCGATGCTTCAGGAGTGCCCACACAGTCAACTGTGCCCCCAGCAGGACTGAGAGCTCCTGTGTAGGGGCTTGTCTCTCTTATTTACCCCTGTGTCTCCTGCCCCTGGAGGGTCTCACATGCAGGAGCTTAACATTTCATTCCACTCAACAAATACCTTCTCAGTCCATGAATAAAAAGGAGAGAGGGGAAAAAACCAAGATGGCGGCACAGGTGAACACCTAAACTGCTGCCTCATACAACAATTTCAAAACTACAGCTAAAAGACATAACGGACATCATCCAGAACCACAGGAAAGCTGGCTGAGTAGAAATTCTACAACTAGAAGGAAAGAGAGGGGCTTATGGAGACTCAGAGAAGCTGCAAAAAGCTGAGGTACGGAGACGCGCATGTGGAGATGATGGGTGGCTGAGTGCCTGGCTGGCTTCCTCTTGCGGGAGGGAGATGGAAACTCCCAACTGCACTGAATCCCAGTTCCGGGCAAGACTCATATGGGGCAATCTGGACTGTTGGAAAAAGCGAGGACTGCACGGAAACTCGGGAGCTGTGAAAGGCAGAGATCTGGAGGCTTGCATGCCTGTGTGTGCAGAGAGGACTACAGCAATTACTGAGGGACACTGAGACCCATGGGCCTTATAGGGCAGGGCTAATGGGAAGCCAAGGCTGTCTGCTAAGCCTTGAGACACTGTCCCATCCAAGCTGAACACGGAGGCTTTTGCAATTTTGCAAGACTTGTATTATAAGGCTGACTCCAGCACAGAAGTTCTCCCAGCGTAGACACAGCTGATCCTCACAACCAGTTAGCTTGGAGGTCAATTCCCCGCAATGATACCAACAACTATTAAGACTTAACTACAACAAGGCTGTACACACAGTCCACAAAGGGGTGCACCAAGAGAGTCCACCTCAGGTAACTGGGAAGGCTGAGTCACTGGGCCATATAGAACACCTAGCACACAAAGCTACTCTACCAACTCAGGGAAGCAGCAAAAATGCAGAAACAAAAGAACAGATCACAAACAAAAGAAATGGATGAAAACAAACGACTGGATAGAGTTCAAAACCACAGTTATAAGGTTTTTCAAGAATTTCCTAGAAAAGATGGATAAATTTAGCAAAACCCAAGAGGAAATGAAAAAGGACTAGAACTTAAACATACACTGACTGAAATAAAAAATATTATACAGAGACCTAACAACAGATTAGAGGAACGCAAGAATCAAGTCAAATATTTGAAATACAAAGAAGCAGAAAACACTCAACCAGAAAAGCAAAAATAAAAAAGAATTCAAAAATTTGAAGATAGTGTAAGGAACCCCTGGGACAATATCAAATTATGTGGGTGCCAGAAGAAAGAGCAAGATACTGAAAACCTATTTGAAGAAATAATGACTGAAAACTTCCCCCACCTGGTGAAAGAAATAGACTTACAAGTCCAGGAAGAGCACAGAACCCCAAACAAAAGGAATCCAAAGAGGACCACACCAAGACCCATCATAATTAAAATACCAAGAGCAAAAGACAAAGAAAGAATATTAAAAGAAGCAAGAGAAAAACAGTTAATTACTTACAAGGGAGCACCCATACGATTGTCAGCTGATTTCTCAACAGAAACTATGCAGGCTAGATGGGAGTGGCAAGAAATATTCAAAGTGATGAATAGCAAGAACCTACAACCAAGATTACTCTAGCCAGCAAAGCTATCATTCAGAATTGAAGGTCAGATAAAGAGCTTCACAGATAAGAAAAAAACTAAAGGAGTTCATCAACTCCAAACCAGTATTATATGAAATGCTGAAAGATACTCTTGCTTCTTAAAGATAGTCTTTAAGAAGAGAAAGAAGAAAACGGCAAAGATAAAAATTAGGAACAACAAATACATATCTATCAACAAGTGAACCTAAAAATCAAGTGAATTAAAAATCTGATGAACAGAATAAACTGGTGAATATAATAAAATTAGGGGCATAGAAAGGGAGTGGACTGACAATTCTCAGGGGGAAAGGGGTGAGGGGGATGCAGGAAGAGACTGGACAAAAATCATACACCTATGGTTGAGGTCTATGGGGGAGATAAGGGTAGAAGGAGGGGTGGGAGCCAGGTGGAGGGGAGCTATGAGGGGAAAATAGAGGAACAATTGTAATAATCTGAACAATAAAGATTTATTAATTTTTTTTTTAAGAGGAGAGAGGCGTACACCAGAGGCTTTCAGTCTAAGCTCAGACTCCGGATGCCTTGGGGAGTTGGAAGGACAGGGAGTAAGGGGAGCCTGTGCCCTGGGGAAGCCCGGTCTGGCCTCATGAAGGCCCTTGGTGTTCTCTCCTGCCCCGGAGAGTGCTCTATGGAGGGGTGGTGTGACCCAGGGTCACTCCCCTCTCCCGCTCACAGTGGCTCCCCCACGAAATGGGAGCCTGAGAGGGCTGTGAGCCTCACCTGCATCAGGGTGCGCAGCGACTCCACGTATGACTGCTCCGTGTCCAGCAGGGTCATGGTCACGTGCTTCCGCATGTCCTGGGGAACAGAAGGTAACGGGTGAGCACTGCACATGGGCCCAGAGAGCCCGACCACACCCTCTCCCTGGCCTTTGAGGCTGCTGGCTATCCTCCCAGCTGCCCTGGACCCATTATGCCAGCTCTCTGCTCACATGATCCTCTGGTAGGAAGGCCCCTGCTGGGCATCTCCCTGCAGCCTCCCCGAGTGCTCCTTGTTCTTCCAACCCCATCCCATGGTTGTTTACTTTTGGGCTCCCCTACTGGGCTTCTGAGAAAGACTCAAAAAAAAAAAAATCAATAACTTCTCGCATTTGCAAAGAAGGATGTCTGCAGGCCATGCCCCGCTCCCACTGCCAATGCTGAAAACCCCACCTTCAGGCTCAGTGCTGTGGGGTCAGACCCTGCCTTGTGTGGCTTCCCCCTGAGAGACTGTTACCCCTGCTACAGATGAAGACAAGATGGCCCAGAGAGATGCAGCTGGCCCCAAAAGTCAGAGCTGGGCGGGGGCAGGATCAGACACTCTCAGACAAGGCTGTAGGCTAACTGAGCCTATTCTGTGTCAGGCACTGTTCTAAGCATTACGTATTATGTCATCTCTCTGACTACCCTGTGAGGTAGATGCCATTCTTTATCTCATTTTAAAAATGAGGGAAAGGAGACCCAAGGACCAGTGCCTCCATTCTGAAAATCTAATGAATTGTATTAGAGTCCCTTTGGGATTTCCCAAACTCTACACGCACACCCACAGGGACAGGGTGTGCATCCCTGACAGGGCAGCCCCTATTCTGCGGGAAGACTTTTCTGGAAACCAGCCTGGGATGCCTCTTTGTGTCCAACTTCCTGGGACTCACTTCTTACTGCCCTCGCCAGCATTCCCTGTGCCTCTGGCCCACTCCTCCAGGAAGCCTTCCCACATGGCAGCAGCCCCAAAGCTCTTCCCAGGCAGACTCCACTCCAGGTCTCCTGTAAGTCTTTGGATCGGTCCTGAGCAAGATCGCTGGGGCTTATTCTCTCTCCACTCTCCCTCGCAGGCCTCAGCTTGCCCAGAGCATCTATTTGCCTGGATCCTACCTCAGGATCCAGCTACCAAGGCCTTCAAATATGAGTGCAAGCAGAGTGTCCTTGTCTGTAGCATCCCTCCAGTCCCCACCCCAAGAGGCCCTCAGGGTAGAGATCCACCAATGGGGCTGCCTGGTCACTGCTGTGCCCAGAGTCCATGCCTGCGGAGCAGACCAAGCCCCAGGTCTGTCCAGTCTGCCTGTTCCAGCCACTGCTCACCCCGTTGGCTTGTGGTATGCCTACCTTAGGGCTCCCTCTCCCCCCAAACTCTGACCCAGGGACTCCGGGATTAGGCATGCCCTCAAACCTGACCTATAATGAAGCACACTCAGAAAAGTGGGCTCCTGTTATAGAAGATCTGGGGTAGGTGGGGTGGGTGCATGACACCCCCTTCACCCCAGTGCTCCGATAGGTGAGAAGGCACAGGCCCTGCCCCAGAGCCCCCAGCTTCAGACAGACCACCTATTCGCAGTGCTTCTGAGACTGTTAAAAAAATCAGAGCAGCTTGTAGTAGGAGGTAGCATGAGCTGGGCCCACCTTAGGACGGAGAGTTTGGGCGAGCATCAAGGCCCAAGGAAAGGCCCAGATCACGACCCCTCTTGTCCCCTAGGGACATCTCAGCACTTGACAGATATGGCCTCGTTTCAGCTCACACTCAGAGTTCTATGACGGAGATACTGTCATCTTCACTTCCTAGAGTGAGGAAGTCAAGTTAGAGGAGTGACATGACTTGCCCAAGGTCACACAGCCAGAGCCCTGTCCTGTAGAGCCAGGACCAGCATCTCTTCAGCTGCCTCAATCTGACTCTCAGGGTCCCAGAATTCGGAGTTCTTGCCCAGATGGACCAGCCAGCTGCAGGCCATGGGGTCTCCAGCTCAGACCTTACCAGTTATGAGACCTGGGTGGTTACCTAAGCACTTGAGTTTCCACATTCTCCTCTACCAAATGGAATAATACCTCCCTCTCAGAACTGTGAAAACAAAGACACAGGGCGAGAACGGTGCTCTCCCAACACACTGGGTCTGCAAGATCCCTTCCTCCTCCACCTCGGCGAGGCTCTTTATCCATGTCCGTCTCCCTGCTGGTCAGAGGGCTCCTGAGAGGAGGACCAGGCCTTAGAGGCAGGGCTGACGCTGGGCCATGAGCCCCAGAGGCTGGGGCAGTTCATGCAGGGAGGCTGACTTTGCGGTGCCTGCCTTTCCCAGCCTCCTCTCTGCTTAAAAGCACAGCAGGCTGTCACTCAGCTGTCAGGTACAGGCACGGAAAACAAGGCCAGCTCCCTGCCACTGCACAAACGCCCTCCAGCACGTGCCCAGACACGGGTGAGTGTCTGTAGTGGTGGGGGCTGAGGGGAGCAGCGATGGGCAATGCAGCTGTCAACCAGATCAGCAGGCCCACCTGTTCTGGGCGGGACAGTCTGTAGGCCCTCCGAGTCCCTCATCCCTCAACAGCCCCAGCCCCAGCCTTTCACTGCATGGGGCACTGAAGTGGGAAGGGAGGTGGGGGCTGAAGGGGTACAGCAGGAATAGGGGACAGGGGGCTCCTTCTACCTGTGTGATTGGGACATCATGACCCAATCCCGAGACCCCAGTAAACATGGCATGAAGACAGAGACACATGTACGCAGAGAGAAGCCATAAAGGCCAGACACTCCACAAAAAGACAATAAGTGGAGCCAAGTCACCCAGCTGAGAACCAGGGCCTTCAGCCCAAAGATGAGGTGGTGGAGAGAGAAACATACGACACAGCACAGGCAGGAAGACAGAACCACAGCCTGCACTGGAGTTGGGAGGGCAGGTCGATCCAGGCCCAGCCACACAGAGCCATGGACACGGCCCCTGAAGCCTCCTCATCCTCCCGAGGGAACCTGCGCAGACCCAGGAGTGGGAGCCACACACACACACAGACACACCACACAGACACACACACACACACACACCACACAGACACACACACAGACACACACAGAGACACCACACAGATACACACAGACACACACACAGACACACACAGAGACACCACACAGATACACACAGACACACACACACACACACACACACACACACACACACACACAGCCGGGGACTCCCGCAGGCCTGGCGGGGAGGCCGGAAAAGCCACCCCTTCTTGAGCCTGTGGATCCAGAACACCCCGGAAGGGTCTCAGCGCATCCCTGCGAGGAGCACTCCGAGGCCTCCCTGCGGCTGGGTCCCGGGGCGCGGTCTGCCAGCCCCCTGCCGCCCTAAGCTGGCATCCCGGTGGCACCGCACCTCGGGCTCTGCAGCCCCAGCACCGCCGCGGGCTCCTCACACGCCTTCATCCCTCCCTGCCCGCACCCCTTCCCACTGAGCCCCAACCCGGGGGGTGTCTGACCCTCTGTCCCCGTCCTGCGCCCCAGCACCTGTCCCGGTCTCCTCGGTCCCGGGCCGGATGGATTTTGGGGGTCCCGGGCCAGATGGATTTTGGGCCGTGGCCCAAGTTCCCGGCTGCCCCCCGCTCCCCCCGCTCCGGTACCTGGGCCTCCCCGGGCTCCTCGGCGTCCGCGCCGCTGCTGCCGGCGGGCTCCCCGGAGGCGGCGGCCGGGCCCAGGTCGCGCATGTCCTCCAGCGCGATGGTGAACTGCGCCAGGGTCCTCACCATCTGCAGCATGCGGCCGGCCTGCCGCCGGGCGGGCGCGGGGGTGCGGGGGTCGGCAGGCCCTCACTCCCTCCCTCCTCCCTCCCAGGCTCACTCAGCCCTGCGCCGCGGTCTCGGCGGCCTCAGGTCTGCGCCGATGTCGCTCGGATCGCCAGGCCCGGCCCGCGGCGGCGCTGCTCCCTCCGCGGCTCAGTCGACGCGCCCGCACGCCTGGCGCCGGCAGCGGGGGCCGCGGGGGCCGGGCCGGGTGGGGGCGTGGCGTGGCGGGAGAAGCCCCGCCCTCTGGGCGCCGCCCCGTCTCCCCCAAACGCACCGGGCGGCCCAGCCGGTGTCTCCCCGGCGGTGGCGGTGTCCTGTCCAGCGGACTCATCACCCCTCCTAGCACACGCGAGTGCACGCAGTGACGCACTTTCCGTCCACACCTGTACCCACGGAGGCACACACAGGGGCATGCACATGCTACACAGAACAGGCCACCGACATGGAAACCTGCTCTCCCGCCTCCGTTCGTACCCACGCGTGGGCGAGAGCCCAGAGCACATACATCAACATAGTCCTGTACAGACCTAAACCCTGCCAAGCATGAACCGACGCCGTGCCGCACACAGCTGCACACGTGTTTCCATGATCACACTACTATAACCAGACACACACACAGTTAGGGATGCACACAGACACCTGCCTGAACTCTGACACTGTCCTCCCCTGGCGAGCACTTGGGCCTGATAGAGGGGCTACCAGCCCCTTTAGTAATCCCTCCTCCCACCCCACCCAGTGTCCTGTATTTGATACAATCCTAGAGAGTGCAGTCCTAGCCCTCTCCCCCTCCCCCTCCCAACTCCACCCCATGGGGAGGGTCAGGCATTTACACCCCTCACCACCACCTGTCTCTCAAATCCAGGTACTGTCAGATCCTACCTCACACCCCTTAACCAGGATGGGGGGCGGGGTGAACTTTGCTTTGCACCAGCTCCCGCCCCCAACGTGGTGGTGGTGGGGCGCTGGTACACCCTGAAGCTGCCTGGGGGTGGGGGAAACCCTTTGCTGTGCCTCAGCTGTGGCTGACTTCAGACTTCGTGCTTCCCCATGTACTGAGCTCCCACACTCACCAAACCCTCAACTGACTCCCTCCTCCAAACCTGCTTGTACCTGGATTTCCTGTACAATGGAGACCTGACTCCGTCATCCAAACTAGTCCTTCACCCACCGCCTCCCGCCCCCTGCTTAATAACTTCGTCACTTCTGTTTTAACTTCTGGAAGCAGACCAGACTCTCTCCCGCCTCAGGGTCTTGGCCCAGGCTTTTTCCCTCCCCTCGGGAGCACTTTTTCTTTTCTTTTAAGATTGTCTTACTGCAAATGTTACCTCCTCACCGAAGCCCTCCCTGATCCACAGCGTAGGTAAGATGCACTTGCTTTGTGCTCTCAGATGCTCCATTTTTCTTAACCAGGTTTCATAGTTTGTAATTATACATTTGAGCAACTGCCAGACTGATGCCCATCCCTGGGAACTGTAGCTTACCTCTGCGTAAGCTACTCTGCACACAGAGCTGGCTAATAAACAAACCCCATTAACTCTTCCTTTCCCTTCTCCTCACACAGCAAGCCAGCCCAAAGTTCCTGCTCACAAACCTTCCCTGGCATCCCCATGGTATAGGCTCAACCCCCGCTCCTGCTGGCCCTTACAGCCTCCTATCCCCCTCTGCCCCAGTGTCTCCCCTCCCTCTGTTCACCCTCAACCAGGGGACTCTACCCCCAGCCCCATCCAAGGGAAATATTCCTCATCCTCTCCTGAGGAGGCAGGAGGACTCAGGCTCTGGCAGCACCAGCCAGCTGAGTCCAAAATATCTAATACAAAAATTTTAACTCCCCAACAGACAGCTCCCAAGTAGCCAATAGTAAAAACAGGAACAGAGAATTCCCAGACCCACACCGGGCAGCAGGCTCCAAAGCAGTGAGCACCACGCAGCGGTGGGGATGCTCCTAGAGGCTGACTAGGCGCAGAGCCTGACCCCTGATAGGTGCCCTCCAAGTGCTAAGTTTGTGCCACGTATGATGGGTGATCCTCTATCTCCCCTAGGATCCACAAGGGCCTGGCCCATAGTGACTGTTGAGTCAATTTGCTGAATGAAAGAATGAATGAAGGGCCTGGCCAGGTATAACTAACTCAGTGCTTGAGCATAGACTTATGAACTAGGAGGTCATGGTTCAATTCCCAGTCAGGGCACATGCCCTGGTTGCAGGCTCAATCCCTGGTGGGGTGTGTCTGTGTGCAGGAGGCAGGCGAGCAATGATTCTCTCTCATCCTTGAAGTTTCTCTCTCTCTTTCCCTCTGCCTTCCTCTCTGAAATCAATAAAAATATACATATTTTAAAAAGAATGAATGAAGGCATGAATGTGTGCTCTGTACAAACTGCCCTTCTGGTCCCACTCTGCAGTTGTTCCCAAAGTGTGGTCCCTGGACCAAGAGCTTCAGTGCCTCCTGGGAATATATTAAGAATTCTCAGATCCCTCCAACACGTTACTTACTGATCTAAAACTCTGGAGTGGGGCCCAGCAATCTGTGCCCTGGCAGCATGGAACTTCAACCCCTAGAGCCTGTCTGGTCATCGCATCCTGCTCTGGGAGCGGGTTCTTGCCAAGCCCCCTCTGCCCCTGGGAGGCAGGAACAAGGGTCTTCTGCCTGCGGTTTGGACCAAGAAAACCAGTGAGTCCTCTGCCTCTTATCCTCCCAATGGGATAGACTGTGGGCTCCCGGGGGTGAGGCCTGCTCCTCCTCCCTCTCCTCTCAGGGCAGGTCACGGGGGGCAGAAATGGGGACCGCCAGGCCAATTGACTGAGTTATGGTTTATGCAAGGAGGATGGATGGCTATACCTCTAATCAAGCAGCCAGATATCAAAAATAATCCTATACCAGCGTGTGGGCTCATGGTCAGCAGGTCCCACCCTAGTCCATTGCTGGATCACGATAGCTATTTAATTCACCCTTAGCTTTCTCTCAGAACATCTTTTTCCCCACCTGACCCTCCCCAGCTATATGACTAGGGCCTCATTTTCTGAGTAGTGGTGGTGGGGAGGTGGGGAGGTGCATAGCTTGGGCTTTTTAGTGAGGTGTAGCCATCCCCTCAACAGCTCCAGCAGGACTGGCCCTGCAGAAATAAATCCGCTCTGGCTGATATCTAGGAGCTCTTAAACAAGGCTCAGCAGAGGGAGTCACTTCTGCCTTGTGGATACAGCGAGGACTTCCTGTAGGAGGCAGGGTTTGAACAAGGTCCTGAGGTCAAGAAATCTAAAGATCTGTGGGTGCCCAGCCTGGAGAAGGGGTTGGGGATTGGTGCCAAAGGCACTGCTTCCTGCTGTTTCATTAAGGATGGCTAATTAGATTCCAGCCTGTTGCCACGGCAACAAAGGGGTGGGTGAGACTAGGAAAGGAAGCTGATAGAAGGACCAGGAATACACAGCTGCTTAATTAGGGTGTCCAGGGTGTCCATATCACAGGCACTGGAGCCTGTCAAGGTGAGGGTTATCTGTGATGGGGCTAGGGGAGACCTCATGTGGGTCTCTGAGCTCCTGCTTCAGGCATTGCTTTTTCCTTTCGAGTCCCTGCAGTGGTTTGGGTGAGTCTGGCTCAGAAAAGTTTTTAGCAGTGTATGAAGTGCTCGGTAAAGGTCTACCCTTCCCTCCTCTCCACACCTCACACCCCACCACAACACATCCACCCCTCCCCCTACCATGTGCCAGCCCTGAGAAATACCTAACCTTCCCTACCTGTACCAAGTCTGCTGACAGCTTCCTTGTCTCTGACAGAAGCCCCAAACCTTGCTTGCCTGCCTCTGAGCACACCCCCACTCTACACTGGGACACTGCCCACTTGGGACCACTTGGTCCTACAGGCAGTGCTAGATCGACTGGGGACCCAATGATGAGAAAGGACATATGAAAGGACAAATGAATGGATAATGAATGGCTGAATAAATGAAAGGATGGAATGATGATAGAGGAGTAAATAATAAATGGGTTGCTGAACAGACTGATGAATGAAATGACATATTTCAATAGTAGTTCACTGAGTTTTATTTTATTCATTTGTTGACTAGTTCAATAAATATTTATTGAGTACCTATTAGGTACCAAGCACTGTGCTAGGGGTTACAGGTAAGAAAAGAGGACTGGGCCTGCTAGGCACATCAGCCTGTGAAGGAATTGAAAAAGAAATGACAAGTGCAATGCAGGTTATGAAGGAGAAATGCAGGTTCTGAGGCAAGGGTTCCATTCCTCCAGGCTTCACATCTGCGTGGCTCTATATAAATACCTGCCAGGAGAGGCTGTGTCCCGAGGCCACCCAAACTGGAACACTGGGAACCCCAAATCTTTAATTCCCACCACCACTAATGCTGTTTGAACAGTGTCAGGTTCCAAACCCTGGCTGGCTCCTTTAATCCCCAAAGCACCCCAATATCAAAGGATGGTTGGTTATTGTTTCTCCCCACTTAAGGTGCAAGGGTGTCACCTTACTGGAAAGGGGAGACCAGTGGCTGACTCCAGGCCCCATGTCCTTTTTTTTTCATCTTCACCAGAGGTTATGCTTAGAGAGATGAAAGGGGAGAGATCGAGAGAGTGGGGAGGGGAAGAAGAGAGAAACCTCGATCCACTGCCTTCGCCACTCTGGAGACTGGGGATCAAACCCACAACCTAGGCATATGCCCTGACCCCAGAACTGAATCAGCAGCCCTGGCAACACTTGGGTACATCACAGGCTGACACTCAACCTGGGGGTGTGCTCAGAGGCAGACAAGCAAGCAACTGAGCCACCCTGGCTGGGCTTATTTTTTATAGGCCCCATATGGTTAAACCCACCTCGTCCTGGGAGAACCCCTCTCCGCCTCTCCTGGCCTCTCCCACTCAGCTCAGCCCCATTTGTGTTGAGACAGCGACACAAGCAGGTGCTCCTGTCGCAGGTGGTTTTGGCGGGAAACAAAATGCTGCCACGAGCAATGCTGAGATCCTCTTGCCTGGGAACCGAGGCCTGGCTAGTACTCCAAGTGGACCATCTGACGCTCCTAACCCCACGAAGGTCCATGGACAAAGAATCTGTACCGCGTGTTCACAACCTAATGGGCTGTCCATTTCACTGATGGCCACTGCCCTCCTGCTGTCCTTAGGTTCATCAATGACACAAAGAGAGGGGACTTAACCCTCATCAGTCCTTAGTCCTTCCAAAGGAGGGACTTCTTGGAATAATGGTTGAGGGCAAACTTGAACAAGATAGCTTGGGCTCAAATTCTGGCTCTACCATGTACTCATGATGTGACCTTGAACCAGATCCTACCCCTCTTGGGGCCTTCGTGTCTCCATTTGTTCCTGAGACCCCTTCCTTCTTCTTCCCATTATCGGTCTCTTCCCCATGCAGCACCACGTCATAGCCTGTCCCCCACAAACCCTTCCTTCGGAAGGAAGAGTCTCACAGAGTTCCCAGGCTTCATAGGCAGCTGCAAGGGCAGTGTCCAAGCCACAGGCTCCCTTGGGACTGGCCGTTCCGGGTAGGCCCCAGAGTTCTGTGGGATGCGCTTTGGGAATAGGAAGGAGAGATCAAGTGCCTCAGGAGCCTCAGGTCCTTCCTGTCAAAGGGCCACTGCCCTGCTTAGGTGGGCCTCTGGGTGCACCTGGAGGTGCAGCTGTGATTGACAGGACATGGGTCCCACCTGTGTGGACACATTCATGTGTCTGTGTATGCCCGCTGGCCCAGTGCACAGCCTGTCTGTGGGTGATGGTCCGTGCACTTCTGTGGCAGAGTTGGAAAATGAAAGGACCACTCCAATTATAACCCCAAACAGCTATAACTCTTGTTTACTAAAAACTTACTACGTGCCAAGCAGGAGCTAAGTACTTTACATCACTTTCATTTCATCTCCCTCATTATCCCGGGGAGGTGCAGCAGACTGCATTTCTCGCTATCACATTTCCCGCCCCACATGCTCTTCTGACAGCGAGGCCCAGACATTCTTCCCATAGAGTGATGAGGGTTAAGTCCCCTCTCCTTGTAACTGGACGGACCTTTGTGACTGCCACGGCCAACAGAGGACAGCAGAGGAATACTATGTGATATCCAAAACCAGGCCATACAAATGCCATGTACAGTAAACTCTGGACTTTGTGGATCTCGATTTAACAGATTTCAGATTTAACAGACAAAATTTCTCATCCATGTATCATATGTGAGAATTAACACCCTGTTAATTTAAAAATACTATTAATCAAGATTTGCTTATCACTAATGTAACAGATTGTTTTTTGTTATTAATTCAGTTATTTTAAACAAATTTTAGCAAATAGGCCAAATGTTGGAAAAAACACTGTAGTGATTTTGCTGATATTAAATATTATGTATCTATAACTATAGTCTACATATTTAAATTCAAGAGTCACGGCTCATAAACAATGTTGAGCAAATTATTAGCAGGTGACCACACCAGGTCCCTTGTGGTAATTGGTTCCTTTGTTGAATGGTGTGACTTTCGACAGTAATTTTAACAGTGGTGGCTGATGTTTAACATGCGCTGAGCCACGCCCAGACATGTGCAGTGGGTTACTAGACCTAATCAGCATAAATTTTAAATCACTGTAATCCATATAGAAAACTTGTCTGTGGAATTAAACTTTTCACAAATACTTAATTTAAAATATATATATATATATATATATATATTTTTTTTATTGATTTCAGAGAGGAAGGGAGAAAGAGAGAGAAAGTAGAAACATCAATGATGAGAGGGAATCATTGATCAGCTGCCTCCTGCATACCCCACACTGGGGATCAAATCCACAATCCAGGTCTGTGCCCTGACTGGGAATCACACCCTGGCCTTCTGGTTCAAAGATTGACACTCAACCACTGAGCAACACTGGCCGGGCATAAATATTAACTGTAATTACACAAATATGTCTACGTAAGTGAAAACAGGTAAAATAATGAATTGGTCAAATTTTTAACTTATGCATTCGGAAAACCTATTTTATTATACAATGGACTTTTAGCTTTAACAGAGAGCCCCTTGGCCACGTTAGTCATCGTATCTAAGCTTTACTGTACTTCCACATTGTTCTCTTGAGTTTCTCATCCAAATGCCAGCAAGAATGTCAGATTTGTGAGTGAGGATGCTTTTAAGGTGATTTCAGCCCAGCCACTTTAATGCTCATTTAATCCTAATACCAATCCTCTGAGCTAAGTATTATTATCCTGGCCTTTACAGATGAGTAAACAAAGGCCCCCGGAAGTGAAGCTACTAGCCTGAGGTAATGAAGTCTGATGTGGAATTTGATTCCAGGTACTCAGCACACCAAGCGGCCTGAGCGAATTCACCAAGGTAACAAAGCACATACGTGAGGAGTCAAGCCAACCCAGAGCACCGGGCATCGTGGTGGTGGGCTGTATTCTTTTCCCGGAAGACTGGAAATAGCGAGATGAAGTAGGAGGGAGGGTTCTGTGTCTGCCTCCCCATCACCACTACAAGGTCAATAAAGGCAAAGACCTGCTCTCTCCGAGTTCACAGCTGTGTCCCAGACACACAGTAGGTGCACAAAACATATCTGTTGATTGACTAACTTGCTCTGTGACTTTCATCAAGTTGCTCCCCACTCTGGGATTCAGTTTCCCCCTCAGTGAATAAATAAGAGGGGAGGGGCTTAGACGGATGCTAAATGCCCCACCAGGCTCCCTGAGGGAGGTGGGTCAATGCGGTCATGCTCAGAGATGGGAGCTGGACAGCCTCACCCAGGATCCAGGCCTTAGGGAGAAAGTTGGGGCTCCAGAAACTGAAATTCTACCAGATGTCCCACAGGTGGCAGCAGAAGCCCGCATAGCAGGGGTGATGGTGCGTGTGGTTTGATTTTAACATGTATTTTTTTTATACGTGGGTTTCGCCCTCCCTCTTCTTTTTTCTTTCCTCTCCCCTGCCCCTTCCTCTTATGTTCAAGAAGATACAGCTGGATCTTCCAGCCTGGGAAGGAGAAGTTTCTTAACGTCATAACTGGCTGGAAGCAGGAGGTGGTGTGGGGAGCGGGGGAGGGTAAATGGATACACAGATCCCAGTAGATGTGAAAACATGTCCTGATGAGCTAGTAAGCTCTGCATAGCTTCGTGGGCCAGAGGCTGGGACTATCACTTCCATTTTACAGGCTGAAAAAATGAAGCCCAGCTCTTCTAGGCCCCACTTCTGAGTCAGGGGGCAAGTTGCCTCACCCTTGAGGGGAGGAAGAGATGCTGTTGGGAATCTGATGAAGGCTCAAGGTAGGATTTGCTAAATCTGGCAACCTTAGCTCCCAGGAAATGCACCCACCACTTCTTCCCACAATAGTCGTCTGGCCTGTGGTTCCAGCCCTGGACCAGAATCTGTGGACGAGGCCAGCTTCCAGAGTCTTTCCCTCCCAGTACTAAGTTATTTCATTCAAAACGCTTAAACTTGGCGCATTACATATGTGCTGCTGAAGCCAGCACAATAACTTTGCTCGTCACAGAACACTGCACAGGGAATCGGGCCCAAGTGGTTTGGGACCAGTACCACTACCTTCTTGCTGCAACAAACATCCCTTCCCTTCAGCCTGTTTCCTTACTTGAAAAACGAGGGTGAACACCTATTGCACAGTCCGCAAAGGAGGGCTCCCTTCCCTTGCCTCCATCCAGTTCTCCAGTCTGCAGGGAGGCTGGGGTGAGGGATCGTGAGAACGGAAGTTATCCAGTGTCTGTGTCCAGCCCCCTTCTGTCCTCCTTCCCTCCCTCCGACACAGGCACAAGTTGGGGGGAGGGGGTGAGAGCTACATTTGTGTGTGTGTTGTTGGGGTGGGATGGGGTGTCCTGCCTCTAGAGCGGAAGATGATTCACTATGCTATGGGCCAAGCACCCTGGGAAAAGCCAGGCCAGCCTCAGGCCAGAGCCCCAGGGAGCTAAGAGGCAGGGAGGAGGGAGGCAGGGCCTGTCTGAGCTGTAGCTATACTCCTGGGGTCTCTCAAAGGCCCTCCCTCCCCCCCCAGCCAAAAGAGGCCATCTTCCCCATTTACCAGGGTGTCAGAAATTCTACTCAGACACCACCAAAGGCACAGGGGAGACGGAGTGTTATCAGCTCCTACTAACCTAGTAATCTGACCTCTGTTCTAGGCTTGGAAACTGATTGAATAACAAGGCAGAGGTGCTCCCTCCCTTTCCAGTTCCAAGATTTCAGCATCCATGCCTAGAACAGAGCCCGGCTCACAGTAGGATCTTGGTACATATTTATGAATTAGTGGATGGAGGACAGCAAGTACCAGTGTAATGAAAGCACATAGCAAATTTAGAATGTCCATGTTCCATCCTCCCTTGAAGATTCCTTCCCATTTTACATATGGGCACTGAGGTCCAGAGAGGAAAGAGTCTGGTGACCCCTCAGGGCAGCAGGCAGGCAGCTGAGGGTAGATCCAGGCCTTTGGGTCTCTTCTACTATAGTTTGTCCAAAGGGGACCAGCTAGCTGAGAGGCATTGTGGCCCTATCTTCTCTGCGCCTCCCCTATTCCGGGACCCAGGGGACATTCCCAGAGGGGAGCAAGTTCCATCATCAGTCAGTCACTCTGGCCCTGCAGGGAGACTTGGTGACCCTGGCCCAACCCAGAGCCCAGGGGAGCCCCCTCCTGTCATGTGAGGCAAGTTTAGGATGGTGGAGATGACCAGTGGCAGTGACCATGTCTTGCCCAGACCCCTCCACCAGCCTCCAAGGCCTGTCCCTGGGCCTGAGCCATGCTGGCAGAAGTGGTCTCTGCCTTGGGCTGATCAGAGCCTCAGCTCCTAAACCTTTTTGCTTTTCATCAGCAACTAATGTCCAGCCTTAGTGCCAGGGCAGCAACTTCGTGTGTGTGTGTGTGTGTGTGTGTGTGTGATGCACAAGATTCACAGCTGAAGGTCAGCCTGAGCAGGTCTAGACTCCACTCTCCCGAGGCCCCAGAACTGGAGCCACCACTTCCAAGGAAGCTTTCCCGATAACTCAGATCTGCTACCACCCCCCCCACCACTCCCCCCGCTTTCTGTGAGCATCCTGGGCTTCTGGAGTTGCAGTCTTGAAGCCTCAGTCTCTCTAGGCTTACGGTTGCAATGCTGCCAGTAAATGGCACCACCCAACACGTCACAATCTACTAAAGCTTGAATGGCCTACTTGGACCAGATCCTCATAGCAACTCCATGGGGAAACCAAGACTCAGAGAAAAGCCGTAACTTGCTCAGGTTCTCAGGGCTAAAGAGGTGGTGAGGCTGGGGCTCAAAACCCCCTCTGCCACTGACCTGCTGTGGGACCTGAGTACAGGAAGAGAGCAATGACTTCAAATAGGAGTGACCCTCTCTCAAGGGGCTCCCATGTGCTGCTTATAAGTATTTATTTGAACCTCAAGCGAAGCCTCCTGGGCAGGCCCTATTATTACCCTGCTTTCCACAAGAGGATGATGGGTGCAGGGGAGAGCCTGCTCCTAGTCTCCCAGCAGACTCCTCCAGGGGGCCCAGGAGGCAGAATATCCCCATCTATTCACAGTGAAGGAGAAGGGAGCCTTCCAGCCCACGGAGGCCCTAGGAGGACGCTCACTCCACCTGCCTTCGTCACAGCACTTCGGAGCTAAAATGCCAAGGAGAAATGCTCAGTCTAATAACAAATGAAAGAAGCATGAAACATACATGCTGTATCATCTCAGCGTTATGAAATATACATGTATATGTACTTGCAAGGAGAAAAGGCTGGAGGCAACACGCCACACACCAGAATTTAACAGTGGGCGGGGTCCCTTGGCAAAGGGAGGGCAAAGCCAGAGGTCACCCTGTACGGATGGCTGTTTGCCCTCCAGGAAGCCCACATCTGTGCCTCAGTTTCTTCATCTATGTAATAGAAAATAGGGTTTACTTAGCACAATGCCTGGACAGAGCGTTCGTTCTCAGTGAATACTGGCTGTTATGAAAAACCATAGGACCTTAGAAGGCAAGTCATGTCAGAGGGTGACTGGCCAGCCCCGGACCAGGGCAGGCATCCCCCCCGCAGCACTTGCTTGCATACACCCAGACCAAGGAGCCCCCCTCTCCAGTGGTACCATGATAGCTCCTTCTATCATGGAGCAGCTCTGCTTGGGAGAAAGCCCAAGCTGGGCTGGTCCCTTAGTCCCTGGATGGCCTTGGCAATGGATGGTGGAGACCTCAGGCTCTCCCATCTCCCATTCTAAATCCTCTGGTTTTAGACTTTTCTATGGGGTGGTTCTCTAGGTGAGAGGCTTTCTGGGTGTGGGGGAGGGGAAGGTCGCTTGTCTCCAGCCCAGGTGGCCACCTCTGACCCTCCACTGTCTGTGGGATAACAGAGTCCATGTGCTGGGAGCACTTTGTGCCTTTTCCATGTTCTCCTTTGGAACACACACCAGAGAGCTGTTGGGTCTGACCTCCTCCCTATTCCACCTCCAACCCCTCCAGTCCCCCAGGGGCAGGAGGCCCTCTCTGCCTCCTCCCTGGACAACAGCCTGGTGGAAAGCCCTGAGAGGAGGGGCCCTGTGAGCTGGCTGTTGCCATGGCGATGGCAGCCCTGGAATTTGACCACTGGGGCCCGGGAGTGGGGGCGGGGAGTTGATACAAGCCATGCTGGGGGCAGGGAGGAAGGGCCAGAGGCCCAGGAAAGTTAAGAAGAGCATAGGGCAGGAGGCAGGGTCGCCTTCATGGCCTCAGTTTCCCCATCTGTAAAGAGGAGAGAGGCATGGACCTCAAGATCTCTTTCCAGCTCTAATCCAAATTGGGACCTGGGTGAGGGCTGGGGGCGGGGGAAGTAACCAAAGCAAGGCCAGTTGCCCTTTGATGGACGGGGACCCCAGAGGACAGGGACTTGCCCCAGGTGACACAGCAAGTCCTTGGTAGCAACAGGACTAGACTGTGGGGGGTGGGTCTGACCACTCTGGCTTCCCTATTTCTCCACTGGAGAAGACAGGGATGCCTGCTTCATCACAGGGGGAGAGGACCTTCAAGAATGGCTGTGGCGGGCCGGGCCCACACTTCTGAGACAATGGACAGTGTGCTGCTCCCCCCGCATTCCTGGATCTGGAGGCCTGGCAGAGGCCCTCCCCCACCCTTGGCAGTGCCAGGCTTCGGTGGGTATTTTCAAATGGCTGCCCTGCCTACCCCTGCCTGCCCACTTCAGGAACAGAGTGGACTCTGCTGCCAGCCTCCCTCCCCATTCCACTCCGACCAAGCTTGAGCACCACCCTCTGTGCCCCCACCTTAAGGTCAGCATCGTCTTGCTGGCTGCCTCCTCCCACACAGTCAGCCCCAAGGTCAGGGCGATCTCCAGGGCCCCTTCAAGGCCCAGAGAAGGGATGGGATTGGCTCTGATGAGGATGTGAGTGAATGCTATGCCACCAGTCTGTGCCCCACCTCTAACCATCCATTGTGTTACATTGGTGTGGCCCCAAGCTCTTCCCTTCACCCCACTGCCACTGCCCCTCAGCCACCACAGCCTGGCTCTTCCAGCTGGCCCTCACACCCACCCCAAGAAGATACTCTCATTCTGACCAAGTCACTCCTCAGCTTAAAATGCCAACCGACTGAGAGAAAAAAAATGGAGTTGGAACCATAACTCACACTAACCACCAGGAGAGATTCCAAATGGATCAAAGATTTACATGGAAAACAAAACAAGAAAGCATAAAACACCAGAGGAAAACACGAGGAAGTTGCTTTATAACCTTGGAGTGGGAGAGGCCTTTCTCACCATGACTCCAAATCCAGAGGCCATAAAATAAAAGACTTGATAAATTAGACCACATAAAAATGAAACCCTCTGCATGGCAAAAATACACTGTAAACAAAGTCAAAAGTCAAGTGACAAGTCAGGAAAAAAATATCTGCAACTCATAACCCAAGCAAAGGACTAACCTCCCTGACATGCATTTAAATGTTCCTAGAAACTGATAAAACGAAAAGTCCAACAGCCCAATAGGAAAACAGGCGAAGGACGTGAACTGTGTACAGAAGAGGGAGGGCAGATGACCAGTCTTACTCATCCTATCTAACAAAGAGGAATATGCAAATTGACTGTCACGCTGTCACAAAGATGGCGGTACCCAGTCCCTTCAGCCCTGCCGGAGTCACCCAGTTCTTTCAGCCCCACAGGGTGGGGCAGGGTGGCATGGGGGGTGGCAGGCTGGACCTGCCCTCAGCCCCCAAGCCGCCCAGAGTGGGCCCGAGGCACACGTAAGCTTCAGATGGCGGCTGCCCGAGGCTCAGGTAACGAGGGCCGGCTGAGGCTTGTGCTGCCGGCAGTGGCAGCAGCAGAGGTGTGATGGGGCGTCATCTTCCTCTGATTGCTGGGTCGCCTCCTGCCCATGAGGGCTCCCCAACTGTGAGAGGGGGCAGGCCATGCTGAGGGACCCATCCTTTCAGTGCATAGATTTTCATGCACCAGGCTTCTAGTTATGAGATAAATACCAACTAAAACACACCAAGGTGCCATTTTCCACTTATAAGATGGGGAAAGTACCCCCAGATCTGACTCGGTGAGGCTGTGGGAACCATGTGGACAGCATCAAATTAGAATCACATATCTCTTCTGTCCCAGCAATTCCACTTCTAAGGTGCCCTCAAAATACACCAGCCTCACACAAATGATCTATGAACGAGTTTGTTCACCGCAGCACCGTTTGTAACAGCCCAAGATGGAAAATAACTGAAATAGCCTTTGTATCACACAGTACAAGAAAGAATACAGAAGCTCTGATAAAGCAAGATCTGCAAGTGACCCTTCGTGGAGAGCAGTGTGGACAGTGAGCTGCTGTCTGTGAGGAAAGTAGAGAAAAGACGGCCTTTGCTGGTTGGTATCTGCATGGAGGAGTCATGAGAACTAACACTCAGGTGTTCTGGGATAGGACTGGGCAGGTACTATTAAGTGGCTGACAGAAAGAGACTTTTTGATATTTTTAAACCATATGAATATTTATCTATTCACATCTTAAAATATACAGATTGAATTGTTTAAAATGTCACCCTACATCCGACCAGCATGGCCCAATGGTTGAGGATTGACCTATGAACCAGGAAGTCACTCTTGGATTCCCGGTCAGGGCACATGCCCAGGTTGTGGGCTCAATCCCCAGCCGATCAATGATTCTCTCTCCTCACTGGTGTTTCTACTGCTCTCTCTCCCTCTCCCTTCCTCTCTGAAATCAATAAAAATATATTTTTAAAAATAAATAAATAAAACATCACCTCATAATCTGGCCCTGCTCATGGCTCAGCTTTGAACAGCCTTTGCAGCCCTCCTTCTCCTCAGTCTTCAAAGGCTTCCCTTCCACCTTCCTCAGAACCAGCCCTTCTGAAAGCTCCCTCCCGTGGGGGCACCCCCAGGCTCCTCCAGAGTCTGGGTATCTCTGACCCAGTCCTGGTCGCAGCCAGTGTCCTCATCTGTGTGTCCTCATCTGCCTCGCCTACAGGTCAGGACCAGGCCCCAAGGAGGCAGGCTCCCAGTGAACGGAGACTGGATGAAGGGGTGAGGCTGCTCTGGAACTCTGAGGTAGAGGCTTGTTTCCTAACTGGCCTCTTCCTGGACAATTCCAGTCCCCGCTGTGATGCCCCTACGGGACATTCTCTCTCCACATTGCCGTCAGAAAGGAGCTTAGCCTCCAGCCCTTCCTGCAAAGAGTCAAATTCCTCCTTCGCAGGCTACCGGAGCCCTCCTCAGATCCTGGCAGTCCTGCCCCTTTCTTGGCCATAGATACCGTCTATAAAGTGAGGCTGGAAACAGGCAACTTTACAGCAGGTAGGATTTCTGCCAGAGAATCCAGCAGAGCCGAAGCCCACTTCTGCATAGCACCCTAGCTCCTTTCCTACAGGCAACAGCTCGGGTGAAAATCTTGAGCCCCCCTCGGGAACTCAGCACATTGCCTCCCCCCAAAGATGACCCTAGGCCAGTGGTCGGCAAACTCCATTAGGCAACAGAGCCAAACATCAACAGGACAACGATTGAAATTTCTTTTGAGAGCCAAAATTTTTAAACTTAAACTTCTTCTAACACCACTTCTTCAAAATAGACTCACCCAGACCATGGTATTTTGTCCAAGAGCCTCACTCAGGGGGCCAAAGAGCCGCAGTTTGCCGATCCCGGCCCTAGGCTATTCTTGGTGATCCCATCTACTTTTCTCTATCCCTGGGACCCCTCCTCAGCCAGGCCAGGCCATCACCCTCCCTCTCCCTCCAGTTGCTTTATGATTTCTCTCACTGACCCCCCAGTGCTCAGTGGTCCAGTCCAACCACCATAGGCATTATCAGATTTAATTTTCACAAAACCCCTATAAGTAGGAGCTGTCATCATCATTTACAAGTGCATAAACTGAGCCACAGAGCAATTAAGTATTTACTCGTGGCCACACAGCAAAGAGAGAGCTGAATCTGAACCTTAGCCGCCTGACTCCAGTCTGTTCTATCCACTACACCAGCACATCTGGATGCAGGATGTAGGAGCACTCAGGTTGACCCCTGACACCTGGATGAGGTGGCCCTTGTTGACGCACCAGCATCAAATGTCCCCACCCATATCACACTCTGGCTATAGTAGCTCCTCAACCCCTCACACTACACACTGGGCCTCCACACGGGCTGGTCTCTGCTAGGTGCTCCTTCCCTGTCTTTATGCTTGGCTTTTCCTATACTCACCCAATATTTCTGGTGGCCAAAGAAGTGGGATCCTAGGCTGTGGGGTGAGCCAGGGAGGCTGGGTCCTGAGTCCTGGGTCCTGAGGGTCTCGAAACTGCCAGGCTCCGAGCTCTGGCTTTCTTCTCCACCAGTTCACATGTCCTTTTACTCACTCTAATCTCTGGGGAAGTCTCCCTTACTCTAACCTAAATTACCTCAACCGAGATGAGCCAGGGGGATTCCTGGGCCTCTAAAGACTGTGCCCCCACCTCTCCTCGATCAACGGCCAAGGTGGGCCAGCTCCGATCTCTCTCGAAGGGCCTTCCAGGGTGGCAGAGTCGGCAACTGGGGTTCTCATGGCACCACGATCAGGCGTGGGTATAACCCAGCTCTACAGGCCCCTGGTGGGGGGCATCGCCTGTTCATAGGAACCCCGAGGTGGATGCTCCATCAGCCTGGCTCCCTGTTCATAGGAACCCTGAGGTGTGGAGCCTGGCTAGGCTGAACTTCTGAGGCTGTAGAGAAGCTGAAGGAAGAGGCCTGCCCAGCCCTAAACCTCTCCAGCAGGACCCCTCCACCCCAAACAGGGATTCTCTGCCTGAGTCCTAGGGGGCTCCATGGAAGTACATGGCGGGAGATGTGGTCCAAGGGGCAGACACACTCCCACCTTCACTTACATCAACAAAACCCTGCGTTGATCTGTTTTATGGTTCTGTGTCAAGATTCTTCTCTAAAAGAAAGGGTTTCACTGTTCTTAAAAGCTTGGGAATTGCTGCTCGGGATCAAATCCAGACTTTCAGGGCTGGTCTTCCAATCTCCCCAGGACCCACTGACTTCTCAGGAACCAGGGAGCTCTCCTGGTGCCCCAGCTGCACCCTGGCTTTTCCACCACAGGCCTTGCCTTCCCGGTTCTCTCTGCCTGAAGGGCCAGGCCCCATTTCTGCCTGTCAAGGCCCTGCTGGCTCCAGCCACTCCACCGTCCCTCCTAAGCCTCCCTCGTCCTCCTTTCTAAGCCTCAGTTCTCCATCAAGTCACTGGGCTTTTCCCCTGGGAGTGAGGCCCTGCTCCAGGCAGAAAGTGGGCTGAGGCTCTTCCATTCACCTGATCTGGCATCCACTGCCCAGCGGGGCCCCATGATGGGAACTCAGGGGTTTCAGTGCAGGAACTACCGCTCTGTTCACCTCTGTCCAGATGGATAACGCCTATTTGCATTACTTGTTGACATCTGGCTGTCCCTAACTATATTCTACCTTCGCTGTCATCAAAGCTTTCTCTCCAGAAGGTATGAGCAATTCTCAGGCTGGGTCCTCACTTCCAATACCTGCACAGATGTCTTCATGGGTATAAGTCTGTAGGGATTGAAAAGGAGTATATGTGTACACGTCTATGTGTCGTGTATCTTGGGCTTTGCCCATGTTGGGATGCATAGTTAACTTACCTCTCAATGTGGGAATTGCTGGTTTTAGGGCACACCCCCTCCATCCTGGCTCTGCCAGCACTTCCCTCTGCATCTCCACCCTGAGCTCAGAGCCCAACACTGGGTGTTCCCCAGCACCCATGGCCCAGGCCTGGCCACAGGGAAGGTGGCCTGATAACTAAGGGGAGGGTGCCACAATGCTGCCTGCAGCCTAAGAGCTAAACCCCTAGGACAGGGCTCAGGGCCAGGGGCCCAGTGGGAGACAGGGCAGGAGGCTGGGGGTGGGGGAGGCGGCCTGGGTTGGCTGCGGGTCTGGGCCTCTCCGGGCTCTTTGTCCAAATATGGAAGGTTCTTTTTGCCTCCATTTGAGTCATGCCGGCCATGGCCCAAGAGATCTGCTTTCCAGATACTGCAGGCAGGCGGGACCGTGCCAGCAATGCCTGGTCTGCTCCCACCCACCTCTCCTGCCTCTGCCTGTGGCCCATCTCGGCACCCCTCCAAAATCCTGGGGCACCGCTTTCTCCACAGCAGGCAGCCCAGCATCCACCTCAGTCGCTCTCCAGCACCAGGAGAAAGGGCCACGTCCGGGAGGAAGCACTCATTTCCTCTATCACCTCTTCTCACTTCCTGAGGGCCCCTCATATTAAACCGAGCTCATCCGTATTTATTAAGTAAGTACTGTGTGCTAGTTCCTGGGGCGAGGACTGTGGATCGTACATCCAGTTAGGCTCCCATACCCAAACTGAAATGCACTCTCTCCTCGCATGCGCCCACCCTGGGGATGACACCGCCCCGCCGGGCAGTCCTGAAAGCCAGGGGCCTGGTGACATGCAAGTGTTCTGGAACCAGACTGTCTGGGTTTGAACGTGAACTCCGCCACTTGGTCAGCTTTCCTAATCTGGGCAAACTACTTCCCTTTGGCTCCTCTTCTGTGGCACAGGGCTGTGGACACCTCCCCACATGGTGGTGTGAGAATGAAATGAATACACGGAAAGTGATCAGACCAGTGCTGGGCACACAGGAAGAGCCCTGCTACTGAAAGGGGCAGCAGCCTTAACCAGTTTGGATCAGTGGATAGAGCATCGGCCTGAGGACTGAAAGGTCCCAGGTTCGATTCTGGTCAAGGGCATGTACCTTGGTTGCAGGCACATCCCCAGTAGGTGTGCAGGAGGCAGCTGATCAATGTTTCTAACTCTCTATCCCTCTCCCTTCCTCTCCGTAAAAAAAAAATCAATAAAATGTATATTAAAAAAGGGGGTCAGCAATAGAATTTGGGGGGCCAGCTAGTACTGTAAGAAATATTAATCATGCTCTGTTAACCATGACTGTTTTATTTTGATTAAAGAAGGCACATTGTACCCTGGCTGGAGTCGACCTGGAGATGCAGCCCTTCCTTCCATTTGGAACTGCCTATTATCATGGAAAGATCAACAATTATGCTACAGAAACCAGAATGGCCAGCCCTTTGAAGATCCCAGCCCATTTTGCACACCTGCAGGCCTTTGGAAACCTCAAGCCTGCTTACCTGTTAACTGCCCACCTGGCACTCCCTTTGGCTATTTCCCCATGTAACCCCAGCCCTTGCATATCACTAAGCCCTTTGAAGACCCCTAGTCCTTTTGCATATTGTAAACTGCCCTTTTGCCTTTGTACTTTTACTATATAAGCAGCTGGCTTATGGTGGGGTGCAGAACAGACTTCTGTGGCTAACCTGCTGCTCTCCCATACTGCAGACTGTACTGGAATAAACGCTCATATGATTCAACCCTGGTTCTGCTTAATTGGCTTGAGGAGAGATGGGCAGCAAGGACCCATTGTCTGGTTACACTACCAGAACTGTGACTCTCTACCCGCTGACCGTGCTATATTCAGTCAGGTACTGCGAATTAGACCTCCTAAGACTTTCTATCAGCTTTCTCCTAGATCTCTTTGCTACAGACAAGAGTGAGCCTTGCAGCCTTGGAGTGAGGCTAACCAAGCTAGGCACCTCACCCACTTTGTCCCTGTGTCTAGCTCCCATCCCCACCCCCAATCAGTACTGGCTTGAGACACTACACTTCGCCCATCTGCCAGCTCCCACCTGCCTGGGTGCTCAGGCCTGTGAGTTCACCCAGGGCTGGAGATGGTGGTGGGAAGATGAGCCTGGGAATTCCCCAGCCCATCTCCTTCTGCCTTCCTCACCCCCTCCACATTACTATATTTAATAAATGTGTTTTGATGTCCCACCATGTGCCAGGAACAGGAGGGTTTGGCACAGGGCAGAGGGGAGGCACCTGACCAGAACCAAGCATTAGGTCACAGGGGATGAACTAGGGACCACACCCACAATGCCACACCCCCAGAGCCTTTGAGGTCTGTCCACCCCAAGCAGAAGAAAGGTTGCAATAGCTGTGAGTCCTGGGGAGGGGCGGGCTCCTGACACCTGTTGCCTGGGATGACAAGGGGACACTGCCCAATAAAGGGCCCCCTTTCAAAGGCCTGGTCATAGCCAGGGACCTGTCTGGCTTTGTTGGAGGCAGGGAGAGACAGAAGGTCAGAGGAGATAAGAGACGGACAGAAGGAGCAAGACTGAGGGAAGAGGGCAGGAAGAAGGATCGAGGAGGGAAGATAGAAAGCAAGAAGAACCCAGTAAGGGGAAAGAAAGCCTGGTGTGAATCAGTAGAAGAAACAGTGGAGGAGGAGGAGGAGGAGGAGGAAGAGGAGGAGGCCCCGGTCCAGGTGAAGAGGTGGGGCAGTCAGACAAGAGGCTAGCCCCGCCCTCCTTCTCCTCCAGCCTTGGGGCCAGGCCCAAGGCTATTTTTAGTGGAAACTGAATTTAGCTGTTCCCTCGGAAATTCCTCACCCTCCCCAGGCTCCGCCCCTGCTGGCCTTGGGGAGAAGCCTGGAAGCTCTGGTCCAGGCTGGAGGGGAGAGGAGAGCCCAGGAGCAGCAAGGAGCTAGAAGGGAACTTGGGCATCTGATGAGAAACCACGGGTCCAATTAGACCTCATACATGTAGATACTCCTCTTCCTACAGCCCCTGCCTTATTCTCCTTCGGGAAGGCCTCCTGGGCTGCAGGGCCACAGAATAGCACTTGTCTAAGGCACAAATATGAGGATATTTTGTCTCCAGCTATATGATCCACTACTAGCAAGACTGCCTGCCTGTCCACTTACCAGTCACTGTACCTCCAGCTTCCGAGAACCTGCATAGTCTAGAGCTCTCCTGGGCTCTGCCACATCTGGAACTCCCAGATGGGGGCACTGAGTCCTAAACTTGATTTGGGTCACAGCCAGTGTGATGAAAAAGGGGTTCTACGGAAAGTAACCTCACAGGGAAATCTGATTATAAATTTCCAACTGGGCAGGTCACGGTGGGTAGTCACTCCCTAGGCCTGTAACTTCTTTAGTGAAAGGTTTTAAGCAAGCCCTGTCCATTGTTCTTGTGCACTGAGGTTAACACACCTTTGAAATGCCAGCGTAATACCGCCCCCTCACACTCCCCACTCCCCAAAGCTATAACCACTCTCAAGAGGACATAGAATTTTAACCTGCAATCTAATCCAGGCCTTGTTTTCTCCCACTTTCTTGTAATCTTCCTTACTTCCTTCTTTATTTCAAACGCATAAAAGAAACTGCAAAACTGTCCTTCTCCAAAGCATTTGAGATCTTATTTCCTGTCCTGTCATCAGTTGGCTCAAATAAACTCTTATAAAAATTCTCTACAGGTTTGGACGGTTCTTATGTCGACACCAGCAAGGCAGCACAGGCCTGCTCCTTCCCCCCCACAAGCTCCCTGCCTAGGCTGCTCCCAGAAGGGCCGGTTGGGGATGCAGCCAGGAGCTCTGCTGTTCCCTGGGGACCTCATTGGGAAGCAGGGCACTTCCTCTGGAGCAGGAGGGACTGGGATCAGACAAGCATGTGGGCACAGAGGCAGAGACCTGAGCTGGCTCAGAGCAGAGGAAAAGTTCTTCCATGAGGCAGGGGGATGACTCAGATGACCCTGCATCCTGTCCCAAAGCCTCACTGCCTAACCCCAGTTTCCGATAGGGCCCTTGAGCCTAAGTTTAAACCATCAGACTTTATGTCTAAATGATCTCCCTAGTATGAGAGATCTCTCTAGCCTCACGTCACCTGCTCCCTCAGCTCAGGCCTCTCATCTCGGTTCCCTGCAATCCAATCACCACCCAGAGCCAGAGGATGCTTTCCAATGTGCCAATCTCACATTGGTCCTCGAAGCTCCTGACCTCCCATGGCTCCCCATTGCCTACAAGACAAAGCCAAGGCCATTTAACTTGGCACTTGGGGCCTGCAACCTGGCTCCTCCACACACACAGCCTCTCTCTGTGAGCTCTGTTCAGCAACCTCCCTGCACTGAGGTTTCTTTCCTGCCTGGCTCAGCAGTAGCCCCTTAGACCCACAGGCCAAGTGAGGGCTACAGCAGTGGCGAGGTGCCCGGGGCAGACGACTGGGCCTAGTCTACTACTGCATGGCCTTGGGCAAGACCTCATCTTTTGCTGGGCCCCAGTGGCCTTTCTGAATAATGCAGGGTGAAAAGTGGTTAGAAGACATGGGGCTGGGGGGCGGGGAGAAAGGGGAGTCTGGGGAGGTGGTGGTGGGGGGACCCTGGCATTCAAGGCCCTGCCCCCTTTTCTTCTCCGGCCTCCTGCCTGCCCAAAGTTGTATGTCTCACCATCAGGCCCTCCCCCCAGGGAATAAGAAGAGAGAAAGGGGGACAGTGAGAAACCAGGAGTGAGACCTCAGTGACACAGGCAGCCAAGATGGAGTAAGTAGGACTTGGGGTGAGGGAGGGGGATCCCTTCCTGTGCTTCCGCCCCTTCCCTTCCACATCTGCTCCCTGACCTTCAGTGCCCTGTCCTGGGAAAGGACTGGATGTTTGTCCAAGGGATTGGGGGGAGGGGGCTCAACAGTCCCATGAGGCCAGGCTATGGGGCTGGCTGGCAGCCAGGAGCCTGGGCCTCCCTCCCTCTAGCTCAGGGGCAGGGCCTGCTCACCCCCTGGGAACCAATAAACAGGAAACAGATACCAACCTGGCGCTTGCTCCCTCAGCCTGACCCCCTCAATCACAGTCTCTGCCACCAGTCCCCCCACTGCCCTCCCACTGGTCTAGGACTTGGGCCACCTCCCAGCTTCAGAATCTCAGAACCAACAAGTAATGAACTCAAATGGTCTTGAACAAAATCAAACTAAGAGGTATGACTCCTGGAAAAAACTCAGAATCCATTGCGAAACCACAAAATTCCTCACTCTGTACTGGCCATCTCAAAAGCACACACTTTAAAGTGGCCACATTTCTGAGAGCTTCCAGACCTGGGGTCAGGGGCTGGGGGTCCCACAAGCATTATTTCTTTGGCCTTCGCAATATCTTTAGTGTCCCCATGTTAGAGCAGGAAACTGAGGCTCAGAGCTGAGATGAGGTGCCTTATTAGGTATTACCTAGTGAGTTAGAATCAGGTCAGGTCTCAGATGTTAACTCTGTCAGTCTGACCCCAAGTCCACCAGGCACACAGACCCTCAGACTCCCTATCTTTCAGGAGACCAAGCCCCATTTCACAGGCTGGTTCCAGTGGGGGAGAAGGTTTCTGCTGTGCCTCCCAGGTTGAGACTAGTGGTAACAGAAGGAGAAAGGAGTTGGAGAAAGAAGCAAGGACAATGGGTGCTTCTACCCAACTGCCCAGTCCCTTTCCCCACCCACTCCAAAGGCCCAGGCTGCTGGGCCACCTAGCCTACCCAGATGTAGCCAGGACCCACTTGCCCTCCTAATTCAGAGTTATATCTTGTGCTTCAGAGTCAGAAAAAGATACCAATAATCTGAGCATCTTGGAGATTCATGAACGTCTCTGAGAATCTTAGAATCCTAACGTCTTAGCATCGCAGTCAGAAGGGGAGGAACTAACATTTCTAAAGCCCTGTTAGCATTAGTTCCTTTACTTTGAACAGTAATCCTTGGTGGAGTGAGGGGATAATTCACTAGTTTTTTTGGACTCGGAGTCTGTAAATGCTTGTCCTGGGTCCCGAAGCCAGCTGGGGGAGAAGGGATCTGGACCGAGCTCCTTATCTTAGGGCACCCTCCATGTGACACCTTCTAGGAAGCACCCTGGCCTCTCAGGGCATGAAGGAACCTAGTAAGTCCAACAGCATCCAATAACCCCAGGGCTACTAAAAGGGGGTTGTGGATAGCTCTCTATCTAGGGACTCAGATACCTTGGCTCCTGGCACAGGTTAGGGGGCTCCTCTCCAGATGTCCCTTAGATCCACCTGGGATACCTGGCTGAGATGTGACTCCCACACCCTCCCTAAACCCCTACCTTCTGTCTTTGGCTTGGCTCTAAACTCTTCTGCCAACTACCCTACTTGGGAGCTGCTTCACCCCACTTTTTAGTCAGCAAACTCAGGGCCAGCCGACCTAGAAGCCAAGCCTGTCCACCAAAGACCCACTGGCTCTTCTGTCCCTCTCCCACCAGCCAGGGCTCAGCCATCATCTGGACACGACCCACCTCAGGAGCTCGGACCCTTGTTGAAAGCTCCCTGCAAGTAGGGATGATGTCCAAGCTTTCCCTGTGTGTACTCAACAATTGACTGCTGAGTGATGAATGGCCAATGAACCTGGGAAGAAACTACTGCAGGATAAATGCAGTGGGCTTGAATTCACAGGTTCAGCCAGGTAACCAGCATCTACCAGAGGCTCTGGATCTCAGGAGCTGACAGTCTGGCCCCTCTGCCCACCTGTGGATGGCAGAAGAAAGGTCCCCAAAGATATCCACATCCTAACCCTCGAAACCTTCCGTGGCAAAAGGAACTTTGCATATGTGATTAAAGATTTTGAGATGGGAAGATTATCCTAGATGATCCAGTAATTATCCTAGATGATCTAAGTAATCACAAGGGTCCTTATAAGAGGGAGGCAGAGTGAGAGATTTGAAGGTGCTATGTCGATGGCTTTGAAGACAGAGGAAGGAGACTAACCAAGAAGTGACAGCAGCCACCAGAAGCTGGAAAAGCCAAGGAAACTGGTTTCCCTCTAAAGCCTCTAGAAAAATGAAATCCTGTTAATACCCTAATTTTAACTCCATGAAACCCATTTCTTCTGATCTCCAGAACTGTAAGATACCATTTGTATTGTTTTAAGCCACTGGAGAGTAATTTGCTCCAGAAGCAATAGAAAACCAAAACCTTAGAATTAGTTCATGTCCTTCCCACCTCAGGTAGCTCTGTAAGGCTCCTCTCACTCCCTCTCTCTCCCCAGGGAGAGTCTCAGAGCCCTGTGACTTCCCCAAGCCTCAGCGGAAGTTTTAACTGGCAACAGCAGCAGCACCACCTCTGGGGACAGGCCTCAAGAGTGAGCCCCACAGCCTGCCACAAGCATGGGGAGAGTCCCGGTCTATGAGTGTATGTTGGGGAGGGGGCCTAGAGCAGCAGCTAGTGGTAGGGGAAAGAGTCCTGGGGGCCATACCAGGGTTAGTCCGGTCTCACTCTCTTCCATGGCCTAATGGGCTGCCAGCACTTTAGTCTACAACTCAGTGCAGCTGCTGCCTCTCCCAGCAGTTCTGGGAGATTTCATTCTGCTGCTCAAGAGCATGGAGGGATTTGTGGCTCTGAGAGGGAAATGGACTTATTTAAGGACACACAGCAGGAAAATGGAGTGGCTAAGGCTAGAACTCAGGCCTCCTGACTCTAGTGCAGACCTCCTTTGTACTACACCAGGTCATCCTTGGTTATCCCACAGTTACTAGAGGGGACCATGGACACCCCTCTGAGGGCTCTGATACCCTTGCTGAGGCCTTAGGCCCCTGCATGTCTTAGGCTGGAGCTCCCCACTGTTCAGGGACCGGCAGCCTGGCAGTCTTGTGCCTCTGTTCACCCCTGGAATGCCCCACAGACTGGGGATGGAAGTCGGAGGATGGATCAAAGTCCACCCACTGGGGGTGACACCAGCTCCAACAGACTCCTGCTTCCCAGGGGACCCGGGGCCCCTGCTTCAGGGCCTGCCAGCAAGGCGCCAGGCTGCCTGGGCACACTTCCCAATAAGAACACCAGGGCTTCGAGCCTTTCTGGGAAACAGGCTCCCTCTTCCCCCGCCCTACCACCACCTTCCCCGCCAACTCTGCTCAGTAGGAACTCTGTGGGGCCAATATATGACCCGGGCATCAGGACACCTGGCGCCAAATCCCATATTTGAGCCAAGGGCCTTGGGGAGCCTCTGCCCACTTGGGGCCCTGCTTCTTCATCCCTATATTGGGGCCATGGCAATGACCACCTACTTGGAGGACCAGATGGGAGGGACAGGACTGCCTTGTGGTGGCATGCGTTTTTTGTCCTAGGAGACATGCAAGCTGAAGCTAATGGGTGTCATGGTGCCTGCAGAGGAGACACCAATGGGATATGGCACTGTCACGGTCCTCACTGGGCCCTGTGACAGCCCTATGCTCCTAATCTTTGAGCCAAGCTAACATACGTCTGCAGGGGTCAGCCAGTGCAACCTACAGTCCCGGTCTCCCCTGGGGGCTTTGTCAATCTCCGCTTTCCCACACTAAGCATCCCCTCACACACTGCCCAGCCTCAACAGCCTAAGTAGCTACATGTTCACCTTGAATGCTAGAGTCCAGGCCCTCCCAAAGCCCTCTATGCTGCAGCAGAAAACCACCACCTGACTGACCCCTCTGCCCCTCTCCAAGCCACCATCAGCTCTAGCCCGGATTATTCCAATGGCCTCCTGACTGGCCTTCTTTCTCCCACTGTGGACCTTTACAATCTACCCCCACAAAGCAGCCAGAGAAGGTCTAGGAAGGCCCAAATCAGATCAGGTACTCTATTCAGAACCTCTAACAGAGCCTGCCCCATCTTACCTCAAATAAATGTCAAAGACCTGCCGAAACTGGTTTGGCTCAGTGGATAGAGCGTCGGTCGGCCTGCGGACTGAAAGGTCACAGGTTCGATTCCGGTCAAGGGCATGTACGTTGGTTGCGGGCACATCCCCCGTGTGCAGGAGGCAGCAGATCAATGTTTCTCTCTCATTGATGTTTCTAGCTCTTTATCCCTCTCCCTTCCTCTCTGTGGAAAATCAACAAAATATATTTAAAAAAAATAATAAATGTCAAAGCCCTTCTACTGGCCTATGACAGTGGTTGGCAAACCACATTAGTCAACAGAGCCAAATATCAACAGTACAATGATTGAAATTTCTTTTGAGAGCCGAAAACCGACTGCTGTGCATGGGCCACGAAGTTTCAATCGCACTGTACATGCGTGCCCACACGCGGTATTTTGTGGAAGAGCCATACTCCAAGGGCCAAAGAGCCGCATGTGGCTCCTGAGCCACGGTTTGCTGAACCACTGGCCTATGAGATCCACCTGGTCTGGCTCCAGCCATTTCTACCCTTCCTTACTTCCCTGACCTCATTTCCTACTCTGCTCCATCCACATAGTCCTCTTGACAGTTTCTCATACATACTTCTACCTCAGGGTCTTTGCATTTGCTGTTCTCTGCCCAGAATATCCTCCCCCGAGACCATAACCTGGCTTGCTCTTACTTCCTCCAGGCCTCTGCTCCAACTTCACCTCCTCAAAGAGGCCTTCTCAGACCTCTCAATCTAAAATAGTATACCCTCCCCGCCTGGACAGCATAGATCATTGGTTAGAGTGCCATCTCATGCACTGAAGGGTTGAAGGTTTGATTCCTGGTCAGGGCACATACCCAGGTTGCAGTTTCAATCCCTGGTCAGAGCATATGGGAGGCAACCAATCGATGTTTCTCACATCAGTGTTTCTCTCTCTCTCTCATCAATGGGAAAAACATATCCTCGGGTGAGGATTTAAAAAAATAAAATAGTACCCACTCCCTGTCACTCTCTACTCCCTTATCCTGCTTCATTTTGCTGTGCAGCCCCTGCATCTCTCTGACTCACATGTACCCATTTACAGACAGGTCTCCTCTAGTCTGAAAGCTTCACAAGGCCAGGCCTTTGTGTGCTGATGTATATCCCCGGGGCCTAGAAGAAAACCTTTGTCTAGAGACTGTTTGCAAAATGGATGAATGCATTGCCCTATCAAGGGTCACCCAAGTTTCTGAAACAAATTCTGCATGCAACCTGCCATATTCTTTCCAACCTCCTAGCCCTTGCTCATGCTATGCCCTCCTCCGAGAATCCCTCCTTCTCTTCAGTTTTTTATAAATATGTTTTCATTGATTTTTTTTTAGACCATCAAGAAGGGAGAGGGAGCCGAGATGGTTTGGCTCAGTGGAGAGAGCGTCGGCCTGCAGACTAAAAGGTCCCAGGTTCGATTCCGGTCGGGGGCATGTACCTTGGTTGCGGGCACATCTCCAATGTGGGGTGTGCAGGAGGCGGCTGATCGATGTCTCTCTCTCTCATCGATGTTTCTGACTTTCTACCCCTCTCCCTTCCTCTCTGTAAAAAATCAATAAAATATATATTTAAAAAAAAGAAGAAGAAGAAGGGAGAGGGAGAAAGAAACATCTATCGGCTGCCTCCTGTACACACCCCAACTCAGGATTGAACCAGCAACCTGGGCATGTGCCCTTACCGGGAATCAAACCAGTGACTTTTGGTGCACAGGGCGTTGCTCAGCCAACTGAGCCACATCATCCAGGGCCCTTGCATCAGTTTTAAAGGCCAAATTTAAGCAAAGCCTCCTCCAGGAAGCCTCCCCTGCCGGCATGAGGCCAGCCCCTCAACATCCTACAGTCCCTTCGGTCTGCTTCTAGATTCTGAAAGCTCTGAGTGTTCCAGCTTCTAGGCAGCTTGGGGGTGCCTCCCCTCCTCTGTGAGGGGAGCACGTGTAGCCTGAGAGATCACAGATGGGAGGCAAGAAAGCAGGAGGGGCAAGTTCTTACCCTGGGTTGGGGGCTGGGGACAGGCTTAGCAGAGGCTGCCAGCCTCCCAAACCCAGCTGGTCCCTGAAATGTGGGGCTGGAAAATGTCAGGCTCAACTCTGGTCCATCCTCCAACTTTTCTCTGCCTGGGGGGAGGAGGGTACCATTCCTGGGTCACACTCCCCCCATTAGCCCAGGGCCCTTTGAAAGGGAGTGGGGCAGCAGGGAATAAACAGAAGAAAGAAACAGCCCTAGGCCTGTACTCCCCCTTCCCACCCTCCTCATGCGGGTGACAAGACATTTAATTATAGATATTTGGTACTACTCAGAATTCCAAATGTCCTAATCGCCTCCCCTCCCAGAACCAGTTTCCATGGAAAAATCACAGCAAAAAGCCAAGGAGGGAAAGGAGAACCCCCACTCCCGAGGTTCCCTGCCAGGAGAGGCGGAGATGGAAGGTGATGAAGAGCTGCAGCCCAGGCCTTCCTCTGAGGCCAGGGCTGGCTGGGCAGGCTGGGCGTGGGGGCTGTGTCTGCAGGCAGTGAATGGCAAGGCCAGGGTTCTGGTGCTTGGGCCTGGCTCTGCCCTGCCTTACTGTGTGAGCTTAGACTCAACATTCTCCTTTCTGAGTCTTGAAGTTCTTCCCACTCCAACCCCCAGGCTCCAGTGAATTAAATAACCACCATAAAGGGGTTCAGGCTGTTAGGGGTGTGCAGGTGAATCCTCCATCCTGTCCTTGATTCTGTTCCTCTACCCAGATGGCAGGCCAACCCTACCAAGAAATAGGGACCTCTTGGGCCCCTTCAACTCTAAGACTGGCATTTGAGGATTCGGTGCGAACCCCAGTCTGACATTCTAAGAATTCAGCACTATAAGATTCCCACAGCTTTCACATTTGAAGAATGAATCATTCAGAATGTCTGGCATATAGAAAGCACTTAAAAAATGTTAGCCACTGTTACTGCTATTCCAATATGCTAAAGTTCAGTGAGTCCACCCATCTGATTCTGACAGATAAGTCACTTCCTGTTTCTTGTCTGGATGTGGCCAAAGTTGTCACATCTGTCAAATGGGTATCAAGTATCTGAGGGCAGTAGGCTGGACCCCAAGACTGCTTTGAGACCAAGGTGGGGGCAGCCCTAAAGAGTTGCTGATCTCCCAGGCTATGCTTTGTGGACCTAAGTAGAAATGCCAAGGGGTGTGGGAGGCTCCCACAGCTCCACCTCCTCCCGCCAGCACATAAGCAAGCAAGCATCCACAGAATAAAGCCGCCCTACATTATCCCTCACTCCCTGGACTCCTGGTCTTACAGCTCTTGCATAGACCTGCCTCCCTCTCCCTTCCAGCCACATGCCAACTCCTCTTTTTCCCTTGACCACCCTGTAGACTCTTCTTCCTGTAGATCAGCGGTTTTAAACCTGTGGGTCGCGACCCTTTTGGGGGTCGAACAACACTTTCACAGGGGTCGCCTAAGACCATTGGAAAACACAGATACGATTCATAACAGTTGCAAAATTACAGTTATGAAGTAGCAACAAAAATAATCTTATGGTTGGGGGTCACCACAACATGAGGAACTGTATTAAAGGGTCGCGGCATTAGAAAGGTTGAGAACCACTGCTCTAGAGCCTCAAAGAGTAGACAGCCTAACTTCCCACTGTACAGATGGCAAAACCAAGGCCCAAGATGACTTTCCAGGTCTTATAGTGATCAGTGGATCAGAGGCAGAGCCAGACCTGGCACCCAGGTTCCCTGCTCCCAACAAATGGTGGGGGTGAGGGGAGGTAGGGAGTTGGGGAGATCACCATGTGACCATTACCTCCATTGGGCAAATATGAACTCAGCTAGGAGAGACTTCTACACAGTCTGGGGTCAGGTCTGGGGCCGCCTCTACACCAGAGCAGCTCCTGGCTGGGTTCACACTGGTTTCTGCCCAATCAGCAAAGTGTGAAAGCCTCTTCTCTTCACTTATTCTGGAGCCCACACCATACCATCTCCACCCACAGTCCAGGGAGCATGACTGGAGCCCAGGGTCTAAAACAAGGCAACATTGTCTACTCCATGGAGGCCAGCAGGAGGGGGTAGACAGCTGCTCCCCATCTTCTTGGAGCCAAAAAGAAGGGTATACAGCAGGAGGGATTTGGGCTAGCAGATGGGAGAACTTCCAGACTTTATGAGGGGATAGGGAATTAGGAGATGGTAAGTGTCTTCTGAGCCAATTCAAGTCCACCAAGTTATACTGAGGCCAGGACTGCCTAGCCCTGTGTTAAGAAACTAGTAGGTAGCAGGGGGGAGGGGCCCAGGCTGGTTACTAGAAGCAGCTGGAGGAGTGGAGCCTGCTTTTCCCCTCTCCTGCCCCCAGGAAGGAAGTGATTGTACTAGCCACTCAGTGCAAGAGCCTGTAAGACAGAGACCATTACCTCCATTTTACAGAAAGGGAAAGGTGAGTCCTAGAACAGAGATGTGACTAATCCAAGGCCACACAGGGACCCGGAGTGGAAGCTCAAACCCTGTCTGCTATGATAGGCTCACCAATTCTCTCCCCTAAGAGGGGACACCAAGCTGGGCCTGGAAAAGCAAAGGCTTAGAGCTTGGAGAGAGCTTCCACTGAGGGCAGGGAGAAGCCTATGTTATGGGTAGGTATGTCCCACTGCATAGGCCCTGGAGGGCAGGAGGACCCTAAGCTTGCCCCTGAGGTCAGGCAGGCAGGGAATGTGCTGGAAGGTATACCAGGAGCCAATTCTGCAAAAACTCCCACCTCCTCCCTGGATCTCAATGCCTCTTCATAGGAGTAACAATCTCCTCCCTGCCTCCCACCCCATCCCAGTCTCCTCGAGTCCCTTGGTTCACCCCTGCTCTCTCCCCTAATTTAGTCTTCAAGGCTCCCAGAGGAGATAATTATATAGGAGAGAGAGCTGGGGAGGGGCCCCTGGCAGAAGCTGCCCTGCTCTCACCCTCCCCCAACCCCATGTTCCAAAGACAACAGGCACTGAAGTTAGGGGCACCTGAGCTGCCTTACCAGGCTCAGAAGGAAGGACAGGCCCCAAATTTCCCCCTTTCCCATCCCCTGCCTGCTGACTCTGCAGCCTTTGGTCTCCGTGAGATACCAACCAGAGCCAGGACCAGGAGGAACTAGAGACAGGGAGAGAAAAACAAAGAGAAGGAAAATTCAGAAGGGGCGTGATAGCGCTGGGAGTGACCAAATTAGTCCAGCCTTTGGCGGTTCCAGGCTCTTACTCAGGCAGGGAGCTCAGTGGGAGTACAGGTCATGGCTGAAATAACCCTGGGGCCATCCCCATGACAGGACCAAAACCCAGAGCCTTGAATCCACCAGCATCAAGCACCTGGAACCTATCTGAACCCACGGCCAAAACTCCAGGGGCACCTGGAGCCAGAGGAAGGGGTTAGCACCTCAGAGTCCTCAGGAAGGAGGTGGGGTGGGGAGAGGATATTAAGCAGAAGGATAATGGACCAGAACCTCCACCCTGATCCAGAGGCAATCCTGCCTGTGGGGGTCAGAACCACTCTCAACCTTGAAAACCTCAAGGTTGCTGTCTGCTGAGCTCCAGCCACCACCTCCCTGACCCGGCCCTCCCCTCGAGGCCACCATTCCAATCAGAAGAGGCTCCAGCAAACCTCAGGCCCAAGAGTGCCCCAACTCCAACCCATGACTCCCCTCAAATTTGTCATCACCAGCTAGAGACATAAAACCTTGTCCACAACCCCCCTGATTTTACAATGGGGAGCTTAAGGCAGAGAAAGGCCAGGACCATCAGTGTACTTTGCAGAGCCCTCTCTACTTACTACTCCATAAAGTAATGCCCATATCTCTCCAATTTTCCCAGGCCCAGGGGCAGACCTACAATCTACCAGAGGAAAGCCACTGGGGGAGGGCTAACCCATGCCATCTGTGGGCCCCCAGCCCCAAACATCCTACAAGGGGTCTGGCTAATAGAGGGCAGCAAGGCTCTCTAGAAAGTTCCATCACTCTCCCATCTTTTTGTGTATTTAAAACAAAGAACCAGATAGGAATCTCCTGAAGTCAATCCCTGAAAAACGGCTAAAGGACAAGATGAAAACCCTGCATAATTATCACCCAGTGCACCTTGGAGCAGGTAAGAACCTTTGAGTTAGCACAGCAGAGGCCTGAAGCCTTTGGGGCCTGAATAGGTAGAAGCCCTCTGTCATTAACACTTTTTAAACTGCCTGAGCACTTCCAGAACAGAGAAACACCCTCAGACCTGGGTACCTGCCCAAAGAGCACTTTTAAAAGGCTCCTGCAGAAGTCAGTGCCCATGGCCTTCTGTGAGCCCCCCCTGACGGCCCCCCACGAAGAACTCACCACCTGCGGCTTGCTGAAGCACTTGCTGGCCGGGGCAGGCTCTTCTGGAGTCCGGGTTGCCTCCGGGGGCTTGGCCTCAGCAGAGGGCGGTGCAACCACTGGAGTCAAGCATGGCATATCCACTGGCACTGGCACTGGGGCAGGCACCTCACCCGAGCGGAGGGTCAGCATGTACTGCTTAGTGACATCCTCAAGGGAGGGTGCCTGCAACGTGGGGTGGGCTCGGGCAGGGAAGCCCATGGGCTCTGGCACAGCCACGGGGGGGCCGACAGAAGTTGGTGGCTCAGGCACCACAATAGGTGTGAAGGTGGCAGGCACGCTGGCATGGCGAACATGTTTGGAGGAGGGTCGGGCCTGACTGCCCTCCTCTCTCGGGAGCTCCTGATGACTGCTCCGGGCCGGGCGCTTCTTGGAGCCACGGCGGATGAGCCGCGGGGAAAGAACGTCAGCCAGTTTAGGGTCAAGGTGGAAGTCATGATGGGCACTGGGGCAGGCAGGCAGGGGTTCAGGCAGAGCCATCTCAGACCGTGCCCGGCCCCTGGCAGGACTAGGCTCTTCTGGTTCTGCCTGTCCATCCGCAAGAATGGGCTCACTGCTGGACGGAGGCAGCACGGGCTCAACCTCTCGGATGGGCTCCCCTCCAGGGCCCTCGAATCCAGGCCCTGCCAGCTCCCCACGGCGGCTGGGGTCACTCAGAGATTTCTTCTTGGGGGCTTTGCCAGTCACCCTGTCGTCCACCACACGCCCCAAGGCACCAGGCTCTTGAACAATGCTCTGCATGACCTCCTGGTAGCCCTTGCTCTCTTCACTGCCCACGGACCAGTCGCTGTGGCCGCTGGTCAGGCCCTCGTCCACAGCTGGGGCTGCTGGAAGCCCTGTTTTGGGGCTCAGTGAGCCCAGGAGATTGCTATCCACAGAAAACCCGGAGGGCTCCTCAGAGGTGGTAGCCCGGTGGCGCTGTGGAATCGGGTCGCTCAGAGACCGGTAGGCCTCCCCTGCCTCCCCATTGCTCAGTTCAGTCCCACCAGGGCCCGAAGGTGGGACTTTTCGTCTCCTGCGGAGGGCACCTGGGGTGGGAGGAGTATCGGGAGCCACCAGGGACCACCCTCCCACGCTGTCTTCGGTCCCAGGGAGTTGGCTGGTCTGGGCTGAAGGCGAGTTAAGGGGTCGCCATACCCCGGTGGTGCCCAGGCTGCAGAAGGCTGAGACGGGGGGCTCAGGGTCGGCCCCGATGCCCTCATCTGTCAGGCTGGATTCGGGGCCGGAGAGCTCCTCCTGGGACCGCTGCCCTTGGGTCGTGTCCCCGGCCCACTCGGGGCTCCCAGGGGGGATATCACTCCCATCGTCCTGCTGGGCACCCATGCGCTGGATCTTCTCAAACACCTGGCGGGCCTCTTGGACATACTGATCCTGGACAACGAGGGGCAGCGGGTCCTCCTCGGCCCCCGGGTCTGCCAGCAGCAGCTCCGAGGAGCTGGGCTTCAGGGAACCGGTGCGGGGCTGGCGGCGGGCCACGGGCTTCTCAGAGCAGGAGGTAAACGACTTGGTCCTTCGAAGGGTGGCTGTCAAATCCTTGAGTGTGGGGCGGGTGCCGGGCGCTGCCGGGGCCGCCGGGGCCGTGGGCCCGAGATGCCGCCCCATGCCGCCTGCCATTGATGGCGAGTCCCTGCCATCTACGGGGCTACTCCCCAGGTCCCCGGGGCGCCCCGCGGACTTTCGGACCCTCAGCTCCGAAAGGTCCGAGCGCAGGAAACTGAGCAGCGTGAGGGTCTCGGAGGCAATGTCTGGATTCGACAGGGACTTGCGCTGCCGCCTCTTGTCCAACTCCAGTCCTCCGTCCCTCAGCGCCCGTGTGGCGCCCACGGCGGGTGCCTTGGTGCGGGGCCGCGCCTGGGACCTTAGGAAGAGCCCTTCTCCAGCGCCAAAGCTCGGGGAGCGATACACCCCCCAGCTCCCGGGGCCCCGGCTCGCCCACAGGTCCTCGTCCTTGAGGGTCTCGGTGCTGGAGTGCCGGCTGCTGCCGCAGGAGCCCGAAGGGCTGGCCAGGTAGGCGGGAAAGCTCACCTTGGCCACTCGGAAAGTGCCCCCCACGGCGTCTGACAAAGACCGAAGCCCCTCCTGGGGGGGCCCCGGCGCACCGGGGGGTGAGTCAGCACCCCACTCCCGGGGTCCTTCCTCGCTAGGGGCTCTGGGCGATGCTGGGGGCTCCAGGCTTCCGGCTCCCCGGCCCGAGTCCAGGCCGCTCAGCTTCAACCCACAAGTGTCTGGCGGACAGTCCTCATCCAAGAGGGCGCTCCCGGGCCTGGGCCGCGGCCTCCCGCTCCGGCGGCGGCGGCTGCTGCCCTCACCATCCTGGTCCTCTTCGCTGCCCGACGAGAGGCCTCCTCCGTGGCGCGCCGGGCTCCGCGCTCCGGGCGGCAGCGGCGGCGGCGGGCCCTCCGCTTCCTCCTCGCTGGAGCTGGCAGCCCCGCCGCCGCCGCTGACAGGGTAGGAGGCCATGGAGGAGGAGGAGGAGGAGCAGCGGGAGGCCCGGGCCCCGGCCTGCGGTTGGGAGAAGCTATGCCAAGAATGTAAACCATCCGCCAGACGCTGCGCCCGCTCCTGCTGTTGCTGCTGCTGCTGTTGTTGCTGCTGCTGCCGCCGCCGCCGCCCCTCGGTCCCGGGCCCGGGCAGCGGCCGCGCGGGGCGCAGGCTCGCCAGGTGGAAGCACGTCCGCGGCGGCGGCGGCGGCGGCGGCTGTCGGGGCTCCCGCGCCGGGGGTTCCCACGCGGCCTCGGCCTCGGCGCTGGGCCGCCGGGCTGCGGGGCCGCCGAAGAGCTTGCGCATCTCGGGGACGCTGGGCCAGGCGCCGCGCACGGCGCCCTCGGCGGCTTCCTCCGCGGCCCCGGGGGAGGAGGCGCCGCCGTCCCGGGCCCCCGCCGCCGCCGTGTCCGGCCGCGGCGGCGCGTCGAAGCGCCGGGAGAGCTGGCGCACCGACGGCGAGAGGCTGCGCAGCGGGCGCGGCTGCGCGGGGGCGGCCGGGGGCCCCGACGCCAGCTTGGACACGCGCCGGGAGGGCTGGCCCGCGGCGGCGGCGGCGGCGGCGACCGGCCGGCACGAGGCGCGGCCCCGCAGCCCCGCCGGGTCCGCGGGCCCCTCCTTCGGGCCCGGCCCGCCGCTCCAGCGCTCCAGCAGCTTGAACGAGACGCTGCGATACAGGGGGGGCCGGGGCGCCCCGTCCGCCATGCTGGCGGCGCTCACTGCGGGGGGGCTGGCCTCGGGGAGCCACGGCCAACCCCCCCTTCGCCTCCGCCCCGGGGGCGCGCAGCGGCCGGCACCCGCAGGCCCGGGCTCCGCGGCGGCGGCGGCGGCGGCGGACGGGGAGGGCGTTCGCGGGGAGAAGGCGGCGGCGGCGGCGGAGACCACAGCAGGCAGAGCTTGGATCGGCGGCGGCGGCGGCGGCTCAAGTTTCTGCGGCCGCGGGCGGCTCCGGCTCCGGCTCCATCCCGCGCGGCCCCTCCCGCCTCAGCGCCGACCGCCCGGCCCGGCGCCCACCTCGGCCGGGGCGGCCCGGGGCATCGCGCGGGGCCCAGCCCGGCCCGGATCCCCTTCCGCAGGCGCTGCGCCCTCCCGCCCGCCGGCCCGCCCGCCTGCCTCCTCTCGGGCTCTCGCTCCAGCTCCGCTCCCCTCCCTCCTTCTGCGCTGCTCGGTCCTCGCTCCCTTTTGTTGCAAATAAACTTTGTGGCAGAGGAAAGGGGGCGGGGGGCGGGGCCTCGAGCCCCGAAGAGGGGGTGGGCTCCCCGCGCGCGAAAGGCTGGGAATCGGGAGTCGGGGGGCGGGGGTTGGGGGGTGGAGGGTGGGAAGGAGGGAAAGGGGAGGAGCCCAAGGAGGGAGCTAGACCGCTAGAGCGACCCTCCCCTCGGGGCCCGAGCTGCCCCCCCGGAGGACTCACTCCGACCCGCGCGAGCTCCGAGCGCGGCCAGCTCCGCGGACCTCGCGCCGGGACGGTGCGCCCGCTGCGGCCCCAGCGCTTGGGCGCGGAAACGCCTCCCGCCCCGGGACCAACATGGCAACCTGGGACCCACCCGCCCGCACACACCGATACTCAGGTACACACACGGCTCTCGCTGTCGGGAAAGGGGCCGGGCTTGCCGCCCGGGGGAGTAGTGGGCGCCGGAGGGCGGGCTCGGGCTTTGGCCGCTCCCAGCAACCACCCCTCTCGCCACGCCCTCTTTTTGGGGGGCCGCCGCCGTCGGAGGAGACTCTTCGCTGCAACTGCGACCCGGTCCAGCCCCTCGGGCTCCCCCTCCACACGCCCCGCCCCGCCCACCTCTGCGGCCGGTCCAGCTCGGCGGTTCCCCCCGCAGCCAGTCCCACGCCTCGTGACCACGCCCCCCGCCGCTCTCAGGTTTCCAGCCGCCCGCTCTGCGCCGGGCCTCCGCCTCCCCCGGAGCTCCGGGGTACGTGGCTCTTGCGCCCTCTACCGGCTGGGTTCCCCACCCGCATTCCCCCGGAAATCCTGCACAGGTACATCTGCTGCACCCACCACCCCAAACCCCTGGGAGGGTAGGAAAGACCACCTCCTTTACTTCCTTCCAGTTGCTTCCTAGTTCCTTCAAGAGCCTTTAAAAAAAGCAATCCCTTCACAAAGTGCACTCCCCTCCTTCGGCCTCACGTACAAAAGGAGCTTCGACAGGATCGCCCGCCCGACTTGCCCCAGCCAAACCGTGTTACACTCCTACCTGCGGCTGCTCCACCCTCCCGACAGGAGAGGTGTGGATCGCTTCTCCCTCCTGCCTCTGCCTCCAGTCTGGTTTGGCAAGTCTTCTCGCATGGAAGGGAACACTGGGTCTTTCCCTTTCCTACCTGCTTCTACCAGGTCCCATTCATTTTCCCTGGCCCAGTTTAAAATGCATGACAGCTCTGCACCTGAGTGGACCAATGGGCATTGATGCAGTGTCTTGGATGTATTGGTAATATTGTTTCATTTGTTTTAGTTAGTCCTTGAACCACCCTTGAAGGTAGATATTATTACCCCTTCTACGGGTCATGAAGGAGACGTAACTTTGACTGGTATTAAAGTCAGGAAATGGCATCGACTGCTATGATTCAAATTCAGATTTCAGGATCTTCAAATACTGTACCATATTCCTCCAGACAGCCTTTCCTGGTCATCAGCAGCCTCCTCCTTCTTGGGCCTGGGCTCACCCTCCCCAGGAACAGAGGGTCCTTCTGGTCCCCTCAACCCAAGAGGGCTGTGGCTGGGCCTAAGATGGGAGGACCTGGGAGCCGGAGGCCCTGGTCCAGATGAGAGGGGCGGGGATGGGCAAAGGACAGGATGGTAGGCACTTGAGGGATTGCCTGACTACTGCATGAGAGAAGTAGGATTGACCCAGGGCCCTGGACCCTGCTGGCTGCTTCCCTGGGGTGGTGGGAAGTTTCTGTAGGGAGAAACTCTTTTTCTGTGACTTTGGACCAGCTTCTTTCCGGTCAGTCCCTCACTGCAGCTTTGTCTCACTTCTGCATTGAAGGGGCAAGCACATTTTTCTCTCTTTACCTGGCCAGTGCCTCTGCCCTTGCCTTGCTGTGTGACCTGGGGTAAATCCCTGGCCTCGGTTGCCACATCTGAAAAGTGAGGTGTGGGTCTAGGCTCCCCCAAGGTTGCCTCCCTCTGACTCTATTTGCAGCAGACTCTTGTCTCTTCTAGAGTTTTCTTTCTTCTCTTCTGAAGCAGTTGTAGTTTGGCAGGGGGACCTTCATCCCAGGAGTCCCTGCTCTCTTCCAATAATGATGTCCCCTACCATCTGAAATGTGTACTTTCCCAAACTCACACCCTGCCTGTCATATTCTGTTTTCATGTCACTTCTGGGATAGAGGTCCTTGGGCAGACTGATGAAGAGTGGAAGCTCGGGTCACAGGATGCCAGCATCCTGCAGCGTGGCTGTGAGATGACCTGGCGTGGGGCTTTGGATCAGAAGGGGTCCCCTGGGCGGGCAGGGGGGATGTTTAAGGATCTAAGCTGGGCCTCCAACAATGGGGAGCTCACCCAACCAGAGAGTGGCTTGGCCACTTGCAGGTCCTCATGAATCCTCCAACCTCCAGCCCCTTCTGATTCAGGATGAGACGAAGTTATCTTCCTGGCTCAGAGGGACCTGGGTGTGGTTAGTCCTCAAAAGACTCATCTAGAAGGGGCCTGTGAGCACTGGGCTTCAGGGTGGAGAGAGGAGCACTGTGCTGGGAGTCTAGAGCCGGGTCCAGTGCAGTCACCCTTACAGATGTGTCCAGTGAACCCAACAGTCACACTCTTCCTCTGGGACTCAGGCTCCTCACCTGTGGGAGGGGAATGAAAACAATAATCCACCCACTCCATAGTCAACTCAGCAAGATCCAGATATAGAATCCATTGGAGAAATCAAGGTGGAGAGGTTATAATGGCCAAAGTCATGGATAATGTTGGGTCTTGGGTAGTTAAGGGGAGACAGATGAGGAATAAGAAGCAGTGAGTATTTATGTAATACTTTAAATTTAAAAAAAAGAAAGGAAAAGAAGCAGCAATGAGTTCCAGGAACGAACTCTGGCTCCTGACTCCTAAGAAACCTTCTCTGCCCTCATATTGGGCCAGGGTGAGTGTGGTCCCCAGCATCTCCTGACCGTTTCATTCCAAAATCAAACAGACATGTCCTGAGTTTGTCCTGATTCTTTCCTCTATAATTAGACCCCAAGCACACAGAATTGGATTATTCATAACCTTTTATGCATGACACATTCTCTCCAGTTATTTGACTCCCACGAAAAACCAAAACAAGTAGGACTTTGCTATGTCCTACATCTCATTACATAGTTCCCCCACCCATTCTCCTCCTGCCCCAACGCCCAAGATAGCCGCCACCTCCTGTGCCCATCGTCCTCTTTTTATATAGTGTTATTGCATCTGTAGATTTCTTTAAAGTATACGTTTAAATTTTAGTTGTTTTTAATTTACAAAAAGGGCATCTTGCTGTATATAATTTTGGGGACTTCTTTTTACTTAAGATTATGCTGCTAATATTTATCTATATCGTTGTATGTTAGTGTAGTGCATTCTGGCTGCATGAAATATTCCAATGTGTGAACATAGCATTCACCTATGGACGGGCATTAGAATGTTTCTAGGTGTTTGCACTTTTGAGTAGTGCTGTGCTGAGTGTTGTGCACACTCCAGTGCACATTTGCAGAAGTGCTCGGGGCAGTGGGCCATGTGGCTGCGCAACACGAACAGGCATTGTCCAGCTAGAATCGCATATCTTTTCTGTTTTTCTTTTCATCTTCATCCAAGTATATTTTCCTGTTGATTTTTAGACATGACACGTTTTTGTGCAATATTTTGAAATATTGATGTGAAAGGAACGCGTTGATTGGTTGCCTTCCTGAACAGGGCCTGGGCTGGGGAGGAGCCTGCAACCAAGGTCGAGCCCTCGACTGGAAACAACCCAGGACCCTTCGGTCCGCAGGCTGACACTCTATCCACTGAGCCAAACCGGCTAGGGCTTTTCTGGGGTTCTGGTTATCTGCATTTCCTTTTCGAAAGTGCCTCTTTGTGCCTCTCATCCATTCTTCTGTTGGGTTATAATACTTTGTTGTACTTCATGAAAATTCTACTCTAACCTTTCCAATGCTCAACACCCTCGGTGGCCTCGGGAGAGCTGACAGTTTTTTACAGGCAAGGGAACAGAGGCTCAGAGAAGTGAAGGGGTTTGTTCAAAGTGACAGGCTTAGTGACAGCCCTTCCTTGCTGAGCTAATGCCTTCTGAGGTCATTGGGCCTCAGCTAAGAAACCTTCCCAGCCCTTCACCCTGCGGTCCCAGCATCTGCTGACCATTCCACGAGCTTATTGTCTCCCTAGGGAGACCTTCTGTATCCCCGGCCCTCTGTATGTTTTTCTGAACTCTCCTCTCCAATTGTAATGATCCAGATGTGTTTGTGGTTATTCCATCATTGTCATTCTCCATCAGTCTAGGAACTCCCTGATGCCTGGAATACAGTAGGTGCTCAATAAATGTTTACTGGACGAACTGTTTCCTGGTCTGCATCCCCACCCCCACCTGGATCCTTTCTGAGGGTTGGGTCTGGGTCTGAGCTGCCTCGGGGTTCCCAGCACCAGCTCCACCTCCAAGGAGCACAGAGAATGTTTGCTGAATGAATGCGGGAGGGAGGAGGCAGCTGCACCCATTGCTAGGACAGATCCAGTGAACCCAGGCTTTTCCTGCTTTGCATGGCAATCTCCCCAAATCAAGCCCTGGTTCCTGACTCTCTGGCTCCCCCTTGCTGGTCCTGTCACTCTGTCACACATAGGATCTGTGTGGTATACCAGCAGTCAAGGGCAGGCCGGATTGTTCCACAGGAGGGAATAAGGCCTAGAGGAGGAGTGAGGGATAGGAGGGGATAGGAGAGGTGGGGTGGGGGGAGAGAAAAAGCAGAGAGGCTAAGGCTCTACAGGGGTGTGGCTGAGGGGAGAGATGCACAGGGGCAGAACAGGGAGGACTTGGAAGGGTCTCGCCTGGTATTTCCCTTTGCTGCCTCCTCAGGACCCTCAGTGAAGATGCCTTTACAAGCCTTTCGAAGGCTCAGGTCTGTGTTTGAAATGCGTCCATATGAGAAGACCTCCAGGCAGCCTTCCAGGCACCCGCAGGCCGGATGATGGAGCTGAGCGGGCAGAACCGCGGAAGCCGGGAGAGGCCCCTGTCCACAGGACCTCCAGGTAACAGCCTCTTGATGGCCCTGGGGTAGCTCTTTCCTCTGTTCTGCCTTTAGATGCCCTTTAATACTCTGGTCTCACCCATTTTTTTAAAAATACGTTTTTATTGATTTCAGAGAGGAAGGGAGAGGAAAAGGAAGAGGGAAAGGGAGAGGGAGAGAGAGAGAGAAACATCCATGATGAGAGAGAATCATGGATCGGCTGCTTCCTGTATGCCCCACACACGGGACTGAGCCTGCAACCTGGGCATGTGCCCCGACCAGGAATCGAACCATGACCTCCTGGTTCATAGGTCGATGCTCAACCACTGAGCCATGGCTGCCGGGCCATCACCCAGTTTAACGCCCCACTCCTCACACACCAACCCCTGGGCTGAATTGACACTCACTTGCTTTACCTCCAAGCGCAGATCATCTCTGCCTCTGGGTTTTGTATGCACAGTACCTTCACCAGGAGCAGGAGCCTCCTCTTTGTCTGTTGGATTCCTCCCACCTCAAGCTCCACCTCTTCTAAGAAGCACTCCCTGATTTCTCCTTCTGCTGAGCCCCACTCCTGCCATTGGCTGTCTGGAGAGTGGCCCTGAGACAGCTCTTATTTCTCCAGCTTTCACACACAGGAGGCCACATGCCACCCACCCCAGCTCTCTGCCTGTCTGCCCCAGGGCAGAGCCTAGCATAGGGCTGGCCCAGGCTGTACTAACATGCCCCCCGCTTCTATTGTCAGGGCTCCCAACAGCCTTTAACATCTGGTTCAGATGCTCTCCTTCCTTCTCCCTTCACCCCCCAAAAGATCTCTCCTGACTTCTCCATCTGGGTCATGGCATCCTCTGAGCACCGCTTCCCCCAGTCACAGCCTTTACATCACTGCGTCAAAACCTCCAGTAGTTGGGAGCTGGTATGGGTCTGGTTCTTTTGGGGCCCACAACGAACTCGGGCCTGAACCCACTATGTCAATAAAGGTTTGCTGAATGAATGGAACATCACACCCAGCTCCTATTCATCCCTCAAAACCCTGCTCAAATGCCTTTCTTCCCAGAAGCTCTTACTTCTCCCACCCCCATCTTCCCTCACTCCCTTATAAGTGACTCCAAAGCATGCAGCATACTCCTCAGTTACAGTACGTGTCACATAGATTTTTGTGAGCAGCTTAACACGGTTTCTCCACTTCTCCGGGGCTCACGGGACCTTCTGCACATCCAGGCTCAGGCTGCTCTGTGTCTGTGCCCACAAGGCCTGGTCCAGAAAAAGGGCTCAATAAATAGCTGTTGGCGAGATCTTGGGGTCTGTCCTGCCCAACGGGCTCAGCGATCCTGCCGCTGCCACTTGGCCGTGAGTTTCTGGAGCAGCTCATGTGGCCGCCTGCGGAACTTCTTCTGGGTGAAGTAGAAGAGGATGGGGTCCAGCACACTGTTGGCACTGGCGAAGGGCCGCGTGCCTTTGTAGGCGGCCGCGAAGGCCTCCAGCACGGGGCAGGAGACGCCCGGCGTGGAGCGCACCGCCAGGTAGGCTGTCTTGGTGATGTGGAAAGGCAGGAAGCTGATGGCAAAGACGGCTGCCACCACCACAGCCATGCGGGCCGCCTTGCCACGCCGCTCCTGGGCCACAGGCCCGGTCGGGCCATCCCGGCGGCACAGACGGCGGGCCAGGCGGCAGTAGCAGGCCAGCAGGGCAGCGAAGGGCAGCAGGAAGCCGATGACGGTGAGGGCCATGCCATAGGGCAAGTATCGGGCGGCCAGGGCCGGCGTGCTCAGGTCGTAGCAGACGGTGCGGTTACGCTGGATGCCCGTGGAGGCAAAGAAGGCCGTGGGCAGGCACTGGGTGGTCACGGCCAGCCACACGGCTCCGCACACCACCCAGGCAGCCCGGCGGCCCCCACGCTTGTGCCAGGGGGCCAGCGGGTAGCAGATGCCCAGGTAGCGCTGGAAGCTGATGCAGGTGAGGAAGAGGATGCTGCCGTGTAGGTTGGCGTAGAAGAGGAAGCGCACCAGGCGGCAGGTGAAGTCACCGAAGGGCCAGTGGTCGCCCCGGGCGTAGTTGTAGATGAGCAGGGGCAGGGAGCAGGCGTACAGCAGGTCGGCCAGGGCCAGGTTCAGGGTGTACACGGCCGTGCGCGTCAAGGCCCGGCGGGCCGAGCAGATCTGGACGATGACGCACATGTTCAGCGGCAGGCCAGCCGCCAGCACCACGGAGTACACGGGTGGCAGCAGGAGCCGCTTGAAGTTCTCTCGGTAGACACAGGTGGTCGGCGGTGAGCCCAGAGCCTGGCTGGTGTCATTGGGCCACTCCATGGCTGCCCGACCGGCTTCCTACATCTGCCGAGGCTGGGGAAGCAACACACCATCTGTCAGTGACCACATTCACTGACCACCCAGTGGGTCCTTGTTTGTCCCTCTCCCCACCGAACCATCTCTGATACCCCCCTCCTCCTTTTCACAGAGACCCCACACAGCCCTCACAAAACCTGGAATACAAGAGAGAGAAACATAGATTTGCTGTCAACTCACTGGTTGATTCTCGTATGTGCTCCGGCCGGGGACTGAACCCACAACTTTGGTGTATCAGGATGATGCTCTAACCAACTGAGCTACCCAGCCAGGGGTTATTTCTATTTATTTATTTTTATTTTAAAAATATATTTTATTGATTTTTTACAGAGAGGAAGGGAGAGAGAGAGTTAGAAACATCGATGAGGGAGAGACATCGATCAGCCGCCTCCTGCATGCCCCACTGGGGATGCGCCTGCAACCAAGGTACATGCCCTTGACCGGAATCGAACCTGGGACCTTTCAGTCCGCAGGCTGACACTCTATCCACTGAGCCAAACTGGTTTCAGTGGTAATTCCTATTTATAATACCTATTTCTCACCAGACTTTGTGGAGAACTTTTATTTTTTTAATAAATGTTATTTTTATTGATTTCAGAGAGAGAGAGAGAAACATCAATGATGAGAGAGAACCACTGATTGGCTGCCTCCTGCACGCCCCCTACTGGGGATTGGGCTTACAACCCTGGTATGTGCCCTTGATCAGAATTGAACCTAGGACCCTTTAGTCCAAAGGCTGATGTTCTATCCACTAAGCCAAACCAGCTAGGGCTGAACTTCTTGTCATCCTTCAAAATCTGAGTCAAATGTCTCTCTTCTGTAAATGGAGATGGACGGACTTTGATTTGAATCTCAACTTCCTTACTGGCTGTGTGACCTCAAGCTATTGATATACATTCTCTGAGTGTCGGCTTCCCTATGTGAGAAACGGGGGAATGATGCACCTACTTCTCAGGATGTTATGAGGTGAGAGGCACTAACTCATGCGACCCAGGGCTTCTCCGGGCACCCTGGAGTTTGGAGATTGTGGTCCTGGTGGGCCCGCATGCTTGACTCTCCTTCACAGATTGAGGGGAAGTGCCAGGTCTGGTGCCCCTCTGTCCGAGTCCAGCCCCAGATCCAAGGCACAGAGGGCCGTGGTAACTCTTAATGAATAAACATGAACAAAATATTCACACACCGTGAGCCGACCAAGGACAGCATCTACCTCCTCGGCCTGAACTCCACCTTCCAAAGCCATGGTCCTTCTTTCGGCTGCAGTCTTCTTATCTGTAAAATGAGGAAGGGAGGTGATTCAGGAGTTCCCTAAGCCTCCTTCCACTTGATGGAAGGCTACCAAGGCAGAGCCACTGGAGCCACAGCGCCCTCTGGTGGCCAGCGTAAATACAGCTTTCCTGGAGGCAGAGGGCAGAAGAGCAAGCACATCAAAAGCTTACTTTATCAGAGACAGTGTGGGGAAGTGGCTGCTTAATCTTAGCGAATCAGAGGCAGAGCCCAAGTAGGAGTTGGAGCCAGAGTCCAGCCATCCCACTCAGGAGGCATCTTGGTGTTGCCCATGGACATGGGATGTACAAGTTCCAAACCCAGCGTCAGAGAATCAGGCAGGCTTGGTTCAAATCCTGACTTCCCTTCTTCCAGGCTGCTCAACCCAGGGCAGGTCACTTACCTTCTCTGGGCCTATGACCTCATCAGAAAAATGTATGCTAGGCCTGACGTGCAGCAGGTGCTTAATAAACCCATGCCCTGCTGTCCTATCCTACATCTGGTCCCTCCACTCATCCCTTCAGGCTGAGGCTTGGGGGAGCCAGTAGCACAAATGCCTTAGGGATATGCCACTGGTGGATGAGCAACTTTGTTCAATGGGCATTTTCACATTTACTGGTGTCCATGGGGAATTCACTACTTAACTCCGGTGGACCTATAAGGCAAAGCCGTTGAGATAGTGAGTCAAATCCTCCCCTCTCTCTCCCTGTTACCGACTGGAGAAGCTGAGACCCAGAAACAATATGAAGTCCTGCAAAGGCACTCAGAGGGTGATAGAGGGTTGAGGCTGAGTACATGGGCTCTGGTGCAGATGCCCAGGTTCAAATCCTGGCTCTGCCACGTGTGAGCTGTGTGGCCTTAGGCTCATTACTCAACCTCCATCAATGAAATGGGGTCATACAGTAACTGCCTCACGGGGCAGTTGTGAAGATCAGTGCTTGGCACAGGGCAACTGGTAGCTGTTGCTAATGTGAATATATCTGCTAAGTAAAGTTATGAGATTTTTAAAAGTTAGGATAGAGCAAAACGTAACTCCCCACATTAATTTCTTCCAACTTAAAATTTGATTTTTTTAAAATATATTTTTTATTGATTTTTTACAGAGAGGAAGGGAAAGGAATAGAGAGTTAGAAACATTGATGAGAGACATCGATCAGCTGCCTCCTGCACGCCCCACATTGGAGTTGTGCCCACAACCAAGGTACATGCCCTTGACCGGAATGGAACCTGGGACCTTTTAGTCCTCAGGCTGATGCTCTATCCACTGAGCCAAACCGGTTTTGGCTAAAATTTGATTTTGATGAAAATATTTTACCCAGATTCTGGGCAACTGCAAAATGATGATGTCTGGATTCTCCAGTCTGTTATATCACATGCCATATCACCTGTAGTTACCTCAGATTCTTGTGGATTTTATCCCATGAGTTAGGAGTGCTGGGTGCCCAGCTCACCAGTGAGGCACCAAGGGAAGGTCAAGGAGGGAGCTTGGCAATACCCCCACTGTAGCCAGGAAGGCATGGTCAGTACAGGCAAGATAAAGTTCATCCATTCACCTTTTCATTCACTTGTTCAGGCCATTCTCTCATTCATTTGCTGGTTTCTGCAGGCCAGGCATTTAATGAGTATTTACTGCCTGCTGGATGCATGAGGACACAGTATATGGATGCAGATGAAGGTAGGTGGATACAGATACAGAAATACATATGCACATTTACCTATACTTACACAGGGTGGGACAAAAGTAGGTTTGTAAGAATATTCTTATATTTTTGTTTATTAGTTATTGTCTTATTTCCAGAGTAACAGCTGTAAACCTACTTTTGCTCTACCCAGTATATGGACTAGTCTGAGGTGGGGAGACCAGTGTGATCCATAGGATGGAAGAGACTTTTCAGAGGAGGATGAAGGATGGACGAGTCCCTGATGGTCGAGGAGGGTTGCCCTGGGTGGAGAGGGGTGTGAGGATGCTTGGGGCGTTACCAGGTGGGGAGGAAGGTGGAGCAGGCAGAGCCTGAGAGGAGAGCAGCCTGCTGGGGCTGAGGGTCTAGGGGAGGAGGAGGAAACTGGTGGAAGGAACCGTGCTGTGCCCCTGAACCCTTCTTTGAGAGGTCTGTCACCCTCAGACACACCCCAGAGGGCCCCCTGACTTCCGTGAAGGATGCAGGGCTGCAAACCTTCAGGTCTGCTCTAGGCCTGGCTGCCACCTGGATCTCTCAACCATTCTGCCTTCCCAGGACTTAGGAAGGATGAGCTGTTCTCCCAGTCCTGACAGGAGCTGGTTCTTCGAGGGAGAAAGCGGTGGGGGGTGAAGGGAGGGAGAGAGAGAGAGAGAGAGATCTTGCCCCCTGCCTTCAGGTAGCAGCAACATTGGTTCCCTACAGCCATCACATCTGCCACCCATTCTTAGACCCTGAGACCCAGCCCAGGCCTAGACCGGTCACTTCCTGGGCTCCAGCTACTCTGCCTGTGGTGGAGTTTCTAGATGGCTCTGATCCCTTCCTTCCTTGCACCCCTCTGTCCTTTGGGGAAAAGCTCAAACCCCTGTCCTGACAGTCAAGCTTCTGCTAAGCCTTCTAGCCTCATCTGAAGTCCTCCAGGCCCCGCAATGCTGCCCCTCCACCACACTGTTCCCAAGACACCAAGACGGCCAGCAAGCCAGGCCTCCTTCCCAGCCGCTCCATCTCCACTGTCCCCTTCACACAACGTGCCGTTCGATCCAGCTCTGTTCCTCAAAACCCTGTGCCCATCTAGCTCCAGAGCCAATTTTGCTTCTTCTTTTCCTTTTTTAAAAATATGTTTTTATTGATTTTAGAGAGGAGGAAGAGGAGGAAAAGGAGGAGTAGGAGGAGGTGGAGGAAGGGAAAGGGAGAGAGAAGGAGAGAGAGGAAGAGGAAGAGAGGGAGAGAGGGAGAGAGGGAGAGAGAGAGAGAGAGAGAGAGAGAGAGAGAGAGAGAAACATTGATGTGAGAGAACATTGATCAGTTGCCTCCCAGAAACTGAACTCACGACTGGAATTGAACTGGTGACCTCCAGGTGCACGGGAAGATGCTCAACCAACTGAGCTCACCAGCCAGGGAGCTTCTTCCTTTTCTGATTCCCCAGCTGGGTGCAGTCCCTTCTTCGGGGCCGCCCCAACTCTGTGGACCTCCTTGAGGTCAGGGCTAAGCCCAGCCTGCCTGCTCCAAGTCACAGACCCTGTGTCCAACCCCAGCCCCACTCCACACTGGCCCAGGGCCCCGCGACGCACCCACACTCACATGCAGCCTCCGCTCCCTGGAGCGCCGTGGTGGCCCTGAGTGCGGTGGAGCAAGGGGAAGCCAGACGTGAGGCTCCACACCCTCGGCCCAGGCTGCGACACCTCTGATGGGCGGGCAGCTTCCTCTGCTTCCTGGCAGGGCCGTCTCTGACTGAAATAGCCCCTGTGCGGGCCACCCCCGCCCTAACACCCCTCACACTAAGTTCTGGCGGAAACTGGGCCTCAGAGAATCAAGGAGGTCGAGGGAAGGTCTCCTTCCCGGAACCCTCCTCCACCCCAGTTAGAGGAAAGAGGGTGCTGAGGAGTAGAGACTGAGGGGGGAGCAGGGAGACCAGAGGCTGCTGGTCAAAGGTCAGCCCTACAGACTCAGCAGCTTCTTTTCTCCTCAGCCTCTTCTCAGCCTTCTCATCTGTCAAAGGGACAAGTCTTCTCATCTGTCAAAGGGACAGGTTAGTGACTAAAGAGCTTCTGGCTCCTCCTTCAGCTATAACACCCAGAGCCAGCTTCCCAGTTACCCCCTCCTCCACCTCCCCTCCGACCCCCCGCCCACTCATTCTCCATTTATTCAATAGCTCATTCGCTGACGTGCATGGACCTCCATGTGGCTATCCACGGATGCACCCTCTCCCTCCCTTTTTAGATCTCTTCCTTTCCTCTAAAAGCACTTATTGTACAGATACTCTGCCATCAGATACTCCCACATTTCCCCTCTAGCCAGCCCCGGGCTCACTGGGAGCGAGAGGGATGGGCTGTGGGGTTAGAGGTGATGCCTCTGAGAACTCACCTGCGTGAAGTTCTCCTGCCTGTGCCAGTCCTCCCCTGACTCCTCCTTGCTGCCAAACCAGGACTCAAAACGGTGGGCCCAGATTCTTGTTCTATCTTGGCCCCTAGTCACTGTGTGAGTCTGAACAAGCCCCTTTCCCTCTCCGGCCTTTTTGGTAGAATGTGGTCATAATGGCCATGGGCAGGTGGTGAGGATGAACCGCCAGAGGGAGAGAGGACCCTTTTATTCTGCACAGTATAAGCACTGACCTCACCCCCAAACCCATTTTACAGGCCGGCAGAGTGAGGAACCAAGTCAGGGCCAAACGTCTAGACCAAACGGAGAACATTCAGGTTTGAATTGCTGGTAAACACTTGGCCAGTGGGGCATGAATTGGACACCTGCTGTCTATTCGGGTCTGCTAGGAGGTTGCTTGTGCAGGTGAGAAGCATGGATCTCCTGGCCTGATTTGAGCTGGTGCTGAGATCCAGAAGGACCAGGAGGCCTGGCCTTCAGTCTGGCAGCCAGTCCTCTGCTGAACTCCTGTGGTCACACCCCACCAGGGTGCGTTCCAAGAAGGGGATGGACTCCCAGGGCTTCCTGGGGGTGTCAGCCTCGGGGCAGGGCTTGGGACTCAGTTCCTACCACCTGGGGTGGGGGTGGGGGGGAAAGAGAGCTCAGGTGTTAGGGCTCATAGGTACACCTGGGTGGGAGGGACCTGGACTCCTGGAGAAGAATGTTTGTTGCTGGGACCTAAAGGGCCGAGGGGACTTGGACTTGGAAAAGTGAAGAGACATCCCAGGCAGGAGGCATTGAGGTGGGGACCGGGCCTACCTTGTGTGGGAAATGAAGGATAAGATACTGTAGACAGAGCCTGGGATAAGTGAGCAAGGAGGGACCAGAGGGGAGGCCTGAGGGGGCTGGACGTCATAAAACCCCCAAGCCGAGCCCCAGTGCCACCGCCCAGCTTCAGCCTTCCCCACCTGGCTCCCCAGCCTCCCAGCCAACTACGTGCAAGTTCTCTCCTCTGCCTGGGACGCTCTCCCCAACCCTCCCCGAACAATCCTTGCTCCTCCTTCCTGTCGTTCGCTCATCTGTGAGAGGAGAATGATCATTGGTACCTTCCACATAGGCTGGTGTAAGAATGAACTGAAATGAAACCGTGTATAGGAGGTGCCCTGGCACACAGTAGGTACTCAATAAACATTTGTTCAATGAATGACTCTATTCCGGGCCTAATCCAAATGCCCCCATGTTGGGTCTCCTCAGCCCACCACAGTCTCCCTGACTTTCTGGGCCCTCCGCACCACGTACTACTTCTTAACTGCAGACCCTGTGCCAGATGTTTTATCTGCAGATCTGGGACAGGGAAGTGGAGAGATTCTTCTCTCCATTTTACAGATGAAGAAACTAAGACTGAGGAAGGGCCAGTGAGTTTCCCAAAGTGTCCCCCAGCCAGGTGGCATTTCAACAGGGTCTTTCTGACTCTATGGTCCCCCTTTCCAATGTTCCCCCGAGTTCAGGGGATTCCCAGGGGAGTGTCTTCCCCGTGCGGAGGGCCTAAGGCCATGCGATGGCCCCAGCAGACTGCTCTGGACCAGCGGTCGCCAACCGGTGGGTGGTCCGTGAGGTTGGAGAGGTTGGCGACCCCTGCTCTGGACCGTCAGTCAGCCTCACCTTCGGACGGGCTATGTGGCAGGTGGCACCCAGCAGGGGCCTCCCTCTAGGGCTGGCACCAAACGACCTCAGGATCCGTGCCCAGCCTCTTCCCTTTTGACTCACTCCCCAGCCTTCCTCCTCCTTATCATTCCCAGATAAGCTCAAGCCCTATCCTAGATCCTCACCTGTTCAATGTGGCTTCACTAGAGCCGCTGGGAACCTTGGCAGGATGACAGGGCCAGTGCCGAGCACTGTCCATCTGAGCTAACAGCCTTGGGAGTATCCACCACCCCTCCTCCTCCTCCAGGTGCTATTAGCAGAAACTCGGAACGCAGTCTCTCACCCCACGGAAGGTACAACCTTTTCACAAGTCAGGCACCAGCCGTGGGTCAGTTTATGCCTGCGGAAGCAATACGGGTTAGACGTAAGGAAGCACTGGCAGGGGGTGACGCTCCTGGGGCTGCTTGGATCTCACAGTCTCGGGACTCCCTGCAGATACGCTTAGCAGCCTCCCCTCTTCCTCTGCCCCCGCCCCAAGGACCTCCTATCTGGAAGGGATGAGGAGGCCTGCTGGCCAGAGGCAGGAGCTGGAAGCCTGAGTCACGCCTGCCAGCCAGCCAGGAACCAGCCCAGACCAGGCTGGATGTGGGAAGAGGCCTCCCCACCTTGGGGCCCTGCCTGCTGGGAAGCCAGTCTGGAATGCCCCTTGCCCGGCCCCGGGCCTGTGAACTTAGCAGCAAAGGCACAGGATGGCGGGGGTCAGGCTCGGCTTCCTTCCCCTGAGGAGTCGGCTGGGATCCATCACCAACTCGCTGTGTGACCTGGCACCGGCTGCTCACCCTCAGTGAGCCTGCAGCTCTGGCTGAGAGACAGGGCTGGCCACGGCGCCTGTCTGATAGGGTCAGCGTGTCCTCGGTGCTCCAGTCACCAACCCATCCCTGACCTGGGCAGCGTGCGGCCCCCTGAAGTCCACCCCAGGCCAGCCCGAGGCCAGGTGCCCAATGCCAGGGTCTCTCTGGCACCCAGAAGACAGTGGGCATGGGGCCGAGCCACCGCCTTTTGGAAGAGTTTTGGTCTCAGCGGTGGTACCAGGCTGACCACAGAGGCAGGCAAACCTGGCGGGAGGAGGGCACAGGGAGGGCAGGAAAGCTGATTTCTCTTCTCCTTCCCACTTCCCCTCCTCACCTCCATCTCAACAGGAATTAAAGTGGGAACTGAAACCACCATTTTGAGTGCGAGGAAGGGGAAGCTGCAGCTTTGGGGAATTTGGAGCGGGAGGCTGCTTCCTTTGGTTGCTCCCCAGCCTCCACTAGCTGAGCAAAGAGGGAACTTGCCTCTCCGAGCCTCTGCTGTGTGCCAGGCCCCAGCTGGCCATCGCTGAGCTCACATCATCCCCGCCACAACATTGACGGTGCACCAAGTTCTGTGCAAAATGCTGGCATTCCATATCTCATTTCCTCTTCACAGTGGCCATCTCCCACCACAGATGGGGAAGCTGAGGTTGGCAAAGTTAGCAACAGGTCCTCTCTTGGAAATGAGAGAAGGAGGCCAGGCACCATGATGGCACTAGTGAGCCTAGGGCTGAGGAATCACAAGTGGCCTTGGGGCTGAGGGAGGGAGGGAGAGAATGAGAGAGAGAGAATGAGAGAGAGAGAGAGAGAGAGAGAGAGAGAGAGAGAGAGAGAGAGAAGAGGGCCCAGAGGCAGCAGTGACAGAAGAGGGAGAGTCTGTGGTGCCGGGTGTAACAAGTCATGCCCTTGGGACGACAGCTCCTCCCACCCAGGGCTCTGGGAGATCCCAAGACTCTCCCATAAATCCCTTTGCCCTGGAGCTGGTGTGCGAGGGTCTTTGTTCTTTGCCTGGACCCCTCAGGATGTCCAATCTTTTCCCTGTGGAGGTGTATCCCTTGTGTCTCTGTTCCAGAAAGAACCAGCCGTTTAGCTGCAAGCACAGTTGGCCGACAGCTTCCGTTGGTGCCTTCAGGACCCACCCATCCGCTCAGATAACCAGGCTCCCGTCTGGGAAGAGATGGCCCAGGCCCAGCTGCCTGGCCTGCCCTGCCGGCAGCCATTGTTCCTCTCCTCACCATTTCTTCCCACCCAATTCCCAGACCCCCTCCGATGATTAGGGCCCCACTCCCCCTTATTCCTTTGCGGGACCCCATCCTTCCTTGCCTGGGGTCTTGAGGATCTGGGGGTGGTGGGCCTGTGACCCAGGCCTGCCTATGAGAGAAGAGTGGGCTCCTTAGGCCCCACAACTGGTTCAGGGGTGGATGGGAGACCTTCACTGGGTGACTCAGTCATTTCTGGAGCTTTTGCTGGAACTTTGGGAGGGAGACAGATTTTCCACTGGGTTTTCAAAGCTGGTAGGAAGTGAGCCTGGAGCTGCTGGCACCAAGTGAACTGTGTGCCGGGCACTGTCCTATGCACTGCAGATACTGTCCAAGGTAAAGCCAAGGGCTGGCAGAGTTGGGAGCCGGAAATACACAGGTTCCTGGGTGCCCTGTCTAGCTGTGCCGGAAGCTTCACCTTCCACAGACCTGTGGGTGGTGTCTCAGTCCATTTGACCTGGGGTTCTGTCACTTGAACTCAGGAGTCCTGCCTAGAGACCTGCACCCCCATGTTTCCCTCTCCTCTCCCCACAGCATCTGCTCACAGCTTTGGATCCTGAACCCTAACCCTCCAGTAGGGGCGGCTAGAACTGACCATGTCCCTGGAGGCCACCAGCAGAGGGGCAGGTGGGGACTGAGGGACTATGAGGTCAAGCCTAATTCCCCCAACAGCTCCTAGAGTATCCACTGTGTCACCTCCACAGGTGTGCCGGGCAGGAAATTAGAAAGCTGGAAACCTGGGTGCCAGTCCTACCTCACCTTCTCCTTGTTGTGTGTTGTGTGACCCTGGGGAGGTCACATCACCTCTCTGAACCCTACTTTTCTGAGCGACTTCACTGCTATAGTGTCTCGGGTACTCAGCAGGAGCCAGCCATTGAGCTGCATGCTTTTATTGCAGGCACTCATTTGCTCTTACAACAACCCTGGTGATTTGTACTGTCCCAGTTTTAGAGACAAGGAAACAGGCTTAGAGAAGGCTGGTGACTTGCCCAAGGGGGCACAGTGAGTCGGTGGTGGGCCAGGACGAGAAAGCAGGTCTGAATAATGATAAAGTCTGTGTCCAGGAAGGGAGGTGACAATTCCCTGTGGGGAAACGGAGGCCAGAGAAATTGGGAACTTGCCCAAAGTGTCCAGTGAATCCACCATGCCACCTGCCTCTCGGGAACACCGTGGCCTGAGAAAGGACAAAGGAATGGTGGCCAGGAGATAGGGAAGAAAGGAGCAGCCCAAGGATCAGTGTCAGCCACACTCCCTCCATTCTGTAACTTTGTTAAGAATTGGGAACAAGGGCTGCTTTGTCTCTGGGGCCGCAGAGACCAGCATGGGTGCCAGCTCCCAAGAAACACTGGGAAATGTTGAAGGAGGGAACCCAGCCTGTCAAGATGAGCCCTGTGGCTCTGTCCTTGGTGCTGCTGGATCAATAGGATGGTAAAAAATCTCTGTGCTGATGGGGAAATAAAGTAATGGAATAGTACCCTGAGCCTTCCTGGGTACCCCAGCCCAAGACCCTCCAGAGAAGCGGTTCTCAACCTGTGGGTCGCGACCCCTTTGGGGGTTGAATGACCCTTTCACAGGGGTCGCCTAAGACCATCGGAAAATGCAGATATTTACATCACGATGCATAACAGTAGCAAAATTTCATGGTTGGGGGTCACCACCACATGAGGAACTGTATGCAAGGGTCTTGGCCTTAGGAAGGTTGAGAACCACTGCTCCAGAGGGAAGACCACCAACACTGCTTGAGTGTTTCACACACCGAGGCCCCAAAGGCAGGCAGCTTTGTCATGGCTCTTACAGGTAAGGGTTGGGTGTGGAGGAAGCTGAGAACCTCTCTCCTCCCATGACAGACAGCCCCCTGCCTTGGCCCTGCTCACCACCTCCAGCACCCAATAAGAGACCAAACTGAACCTAAAAGTCCAGATGTCAATGACAGAACTCTAGCTCTGGACCCTCAGGGCCAGAGAGGCCTTAAGGGCATCTGACCCAAAGTTTTCCCCAACCCCTGAGAGAAGGAGGCCCCTGAATCCTCTTTGACAGGACTTGTCTGGCCTCTGCTTGCCTACTTCCCATGATAGGGAGCTCACTCCTTCCCTCCGAGGCCACTGCATTCCACCTTGAGAAAGCTCCATGGGAGATGTGGTGTGTCACACCAGCCCCTGAAATCTGCCCCTTGGCAATGCTTTTTCTCTAGTCTGGCCTGCCTCTGGGCCACCCAGCCAGCAGAAACTGCCCCAAGACTATTCATCAGTTGATCTTCCTTCCCACTGGGCAATCCTAGTGCTGATGTCCAGTTAGGGGTCCTAGTGGTGGAACCCATAAACCAGGCATGAGGCCAGGGGGCCATGACCATTTCTCAATCTGAGGACTGTTTCATTCCCTGCTTGGGTCCTGTGGGTGTGGGATGGTAAGAAGGGTAGCACAGTCTCTCGCCATTTTTGGAAGAGGAAATTAAGGCTGCCAATAGCGTAGAGTGTTACCAAGGCTACCAGTCACTCGGTGCCTTCCAATCAGCTGGTCTGCCTTCCACCAAACCCCAAATCCTGACCCTCAAACACCAGCCATGTGGGACTGGGGCCCCATTTGTAGCTAACTCCATGTGGTGTGGAAGGAGCAGGCATCAGAGGGTGGCTGGGGCAAGTGCCCAGCTCTGAGCGTAACGTGAGAGGGCAGCAGTGACACGGTGGTTCCGGTGAAGAGGAGTGTGCTGTTGCGTGTGGAGAGTGAATTAAGAGCAGAGGACCCCCTGCTGAGGTTCCTCAGGGGTCTTTGGGAAGACAGAGGCCTCTGTCCCTGCCAGGGATATCAAGAAGGCTCCCTGGAGGAGGTGATTCTTTGGTGGTGTATAGACAAGGAAGTGGAGAGTGTGACTGGCAGGGAGAGCTGCTGGAGATGGGAGGGCATGGGGTATCTGCAAGTGTTTGTATTTATAGGTCATCAGAGCCAGATCCTGATGGGCCTCACCATGCCAGGCTACACGTTTGGCATCTGCCTTGTGGGTGCCAGCCAAGAAGCCCTTGATGGTTTGTAAAGCAGGGCAGAGGTGTGATCAGATTTTGAGATTCAGGGATCCCATGTGCTGCTGCATGCAGGATAGATTAGATCAATCTATCTAATAGGTCAGAGACAGTAGGGTCTGAAGTGGGGTCCCCCTTCCTGGGACAGAGAGGCTCCAGCCTGGGCTGGGGATAGGGCCCAATCAGGGGCCTTGAATGCCAGGTTCATAGAAACCTTTCATCCCTCTTCTACACACCCCTCCACAGCCCTGACAGTCAGAATGCTAGAAAGACAGATAGGGAGGAGGTGTGGCTTCTCAGAGATGCCCTTCTCCAGTCCTCAGGGCATGGAGGGAATCCAGGGTCCAGAACAGATAAGAGGATGGCCTATATAGCCCTTTAGTGTGCCCATGGGGGCTCCAGCCCTGGACCCCATTCCCAAACCTGTTTCTCCACTCTAGCCCCTCTCCTGGGGAAGGAAGGGCCTGGCTTTGGTAGATGGGGACTTGGAGGAGTCTGGAAGGATGACTTGCTCTTACTGCAGGCCCTCCCATCTCCGACTGGGGAGGGAGCTCTTGGACGCTGAGGCTTAGAGCAGCAGCTCTCAACCTGTGGGTCTTGACCCCTTTGGGGGTCGAATGACCCTTTCACAGGGGTCACCTAAGACCATTGGAAAACATAAATACTTACATTATGATTCATAACAGTTACAAAACTACAGTTCTGAAGGAACAACGAAAATAAATTTATGGTTGGGGGTCACCACAACATAAAGAACTGTATTAAAGGGCATGGCATTAGGAAGGTTGAGAACCACTGGCTTAGAGCTTCCGGAGTTCTCTCCTCTGCTTCTCCACACCAGCTTGCAGTTGGGGAAACCAAAGCTCAGAGAGGAGAGCCATTGGGCTCCTGGGATCTAAACACAGCAATCTGGGTGTCAGCTGCAGAAGACAGAATACTTGGGGAGGGGAGGGGGGAGTTCTAGACCTGGCCCTGCTACCAGGCAGCTGGATTCCCGATTCCTGAGGACACCCAGCTGGGGACTGGAGCTCCTACAGCACAGCCTGGCCCTGGCCTGGCCCTTGTGTTCAGCATGGTTCCCAGGGCATATTCTCCTCCCAAGTCGCTCTGTATCTCTGCACAGGGCGTGGCTGAGGAGGACCAACAGGAAGAAGCCACGTGCCACCTGCTCCAGGGAACTGTGGGTCTGGGCTGGTCCCTTCTCTGGTGGAGTAGCCCGGGCTCCACCCTGCCCCAGGGAGTCAAATGTCCTATCAACACAGCTCAGCCAGGGTGGGGGTGGTAGGGAGGCCTGGCTCTGTTCTCTGTGCCTTGCAGACGCGACCAGGCCTTCGCAGTGTCTGGCCTTGTGTTTGACAGGGTCCTACCTGTGTGGGGGCTGGGCTGGGGGAGAGCATGGCACTACATGGGAGATAGGTAACTGTTTAACGCAGTCAGTGCCAGTTACCTGGCGTCTTCCATCTCCCGGGAGAGGCCAGGGGGGCAAGGCCTGCTCATTGCCATTTCCCTGGTGGGAAAAGTGTGGACGAAGAAGAGGCCACATATTAAACCTGACAAGCTCAGGGGAAGACTGCATGGCGGCCTTACAAACTCAGAGACCTAAAGTACCCACAGAGGATGGTCTCAAATGAAAACTCCCCAACTAAAAGCAGGTTGTGGCGGGTCGTTACATCCTCGGCCGGTATCTTCCCTGACAAAGGTCAATCTTTACCTAAACTGAGCCTGGCTATTATCTTTTTGCACTGAGGATAACAGACCTTTGGAATGTCAGGGCAATTTCCTTATTTTTCCAGACTCCCAAGGGCACAACCACTGCACCAGCGCAGAGATCACAAATACCCTCACTGTTATTGTTATCGTGCTAATTGTTGACTATTAACTATCCCATACCCACCAATGTGTCTAATCGTTTTACATTTTATAAAGTAAAGCAGGGCAGAGGTGTGATCAAACTTATATTTTATAAATTTTATATTTGCTCTATTATATTTATCCAATCCCAGAGATTCCTATCCCACTTCCCCGCTCTCTTCCACCTCCCTAATCCATCACCAGTGAATTTCATGTAACCCCCTTACATCCTGCCCTTTGATCCTGATGTATAAAATAAGCCGTAAAACTGCCATTTTCTGGAGCATTTTCTCAATCCATTGAGATTTTACTTCCTGGCAATTATTCGACAGTTTGGTTCAAATAAACTCATAAAAAAGTTCTTACAGGTTTGGACGTTTCTTACATTGACAAAACTGAGACCCCATTTCAAATCAATCACCAAGCCTGCTTGGTCTCCATCCTTACTGTCCCCTTCTGTGAAACTGTCCATACTCTCATCCTGTTGTCTGTACCTCAGCCTAGACTGCGGCCACCTCACACGCTCTGTCTTCCATCTATCTCCCTGACCAATCAATCCACTTCCTTTCTACAGCCAGAGGGATATTTGCTCAGCAAAAATCTGATCTCATCACCCCCCCATCCCCCCTGCCCAAGTATCTCATGGCTTCCCTGTGCCTGAGAATTAAGGCAAACCCCAGCCCTGTTGACCTCTCTGTTCTCAATACCCACTCCTACCCCTCCCACGTGACTTACAGAGCTCTAAGCTACTGTCAATTCCCAGGACCAGCCGTGTTTTCCTTTGCTCCCCGGTCAGTGCTGTTTCTGCCCCTAGACTGCCCTCTCCTCAAATCTGCAGCTGGAGGCTCCCACTATGAACTCAACAACTTAGGAGAACCAGGCTCTGTCCTCAGGAGCTCACTGTACACAAGGGACCCGTACCTGAAGGTCCATAATCCTAGGCAGACATCCTGCTGCAGAGTTCTGAGGGGGCCCAGGCAAAGAGATGGTTCTGCGTGGGGGAGGCAACCACAAAATGGCCAAGTGTACATGGGGGCAAAGGCATTTTGGGCAGAGGGAACAGTAAGGGCAGAGGCGACTTGAAGGAAGGTGAACACAGCTGTAGCTGTCAATTGCACCAGTAAATGTGGTTGGAAAAGAGGTCCAAACAGAATAATCATGATACAATTATTGAATCTCCCTGTGTGCCAGATGCATATTATTCTTAATCACTGTGAGAGGAAAGAACTGGTTTTATCTCTGTCTTACACCAGGTACAGAGAGGGTTAGCTGACTTGCCCACGGCGGCACATATAGAATGAAAGGTTACTGGGCTGTGAGCTCAAGCAGTTTAACTACAGAGTTCATGTTCTTAGCTCTTGCAATACACCAGGGCTAGGAAAACCCAGCCACTCTATTCCTCTGCTCACTGCCCGGGACCCAGCTTGACCGGGGCTCACCCTCCCGCCACCTGTAGGGCTCCAGAAATGCTGCCTTCTCCAGGGACCACCTAAAAGGGTTTCCTCTTCCAGTGCCATCACGGGAAGGTGAGGAAGGTGAGGAAGGTGAGAAAGGTGAGGAAGGTGAGGAATGCCCTTTCAAGGTGAACCTCATGACCCTGGCCCCTTCTGGAGAGGAATGTTTGTGAAGCATTTCTTGCTATGGGGAACCCTCTCCCCCATTCCATGGTAACTTTGTTCATTCAAGGGGGCACCTGACCCAAAGCTGATCAATCAGAGCAACCATCCAGACCATGACCAGTGTGATTGGCTCAGGGAAGCCTGTTAGAGTCTGTTCCAGGAATTTTGGTGGAACCAGATGAAAGATTCTCTCCCGTTTCCTCCAGGATTATTAGCTGTGAGGACACCTGGTGCTCCTGGGAAGATCTTGGATGAGAATGTAAGAAGCCAGCAGGAAGTCAGCAGAAAGGATACAAAAAAAGAGTGCTGATGGCATCACTGTTACGGCTGACCCCAGCCATGTTTGATGTAGGTCTACTTTGGACCCTTTCTTTACATAAACTAGTACCTTTATTGCCCAAGCTAGTCGCATTGTCATTTGTAATCAAAACAGCCCTGACCAAAATGACACCAAAATCACAGGCAACAACAGAAAAAAAAACACAGATAAATTAGAATTCATCACAATTAAAAACTTTTGTCCACCAAAGGAGACTATCAACAGAATGGAAAGACAACCCACAGAATGGGAGAAAATATTTGAAAGCATATATCTGATAAGGGGTTAACATTCAGAATATATAAAGAACTGCTACAATTCAACCACAATAAACAGGACTCAATTCAAATATCAGCAAAAGACCTGAATAGATATTTATCCAAAGAAAAGATCCAAATGGCCAATAATCACATGAAAAGATGATCAAAGTCACTAATCATTGGGAAAATGCAAATCAAAACCACACTGAGCCCTGGCCAGTGTTGCTGAATGATTAGAGCACTGGACTCAGCACTGAAGGGTTGGGAGTTCGATTCTTGGTCAAGGGCATGTACCTAGGTTGCAGATTCCATCCCAGGCCCTGGTTGTGGCACATGCAGGAGGCACCTATTGATGTGTGTCTCTCACATCAATGTTTCTCTCTCTCTCCACCCTTCCCTCCTCCCCTCCTTCCTTTTCTTCTATAATCACTAAAAAAAATAGTGAGAAAAATATCCTTGGGTACAGATTAACAACGAAAACACAATGAGTTACCACTTCACTTCCTTAGGATGGCTATTATTAAAAAAACCTAGGAAATAGCAAGTATTGGAGAGGATGTGGAAAAACTGAAACCCTGTTCACTGCTGGTGGGAATGTAAAATGGTGCAGCTGCTGTGAAAAACAGCTGGAAGTTCCTCAGAAAAAGAAAAATAGAGTTACCATAAGATCCAGCAATTTTACTTCTAGGTGAAAAGAATTGAAAGCAGTGGCTCAAACATATATTTATACACAGAGGTCCATAGCAGCATTATTCACAGTAGCCAAAAGATAGAAACAACCTAACTATCCACCAACAGAAAATTGGTATATCCATTATACAATAGAATATTATTCAGCCTTAAAAAGCAAGGGAGAGAAATCAAGATGGCAGCATAGATGAACACCTAAACTGCTGCCTCGCACAACAATTTCAAAACTACAGCTAAAAAACAGAATGGACATCATCCAGAACCACAGGAAAGCTGGCTGAGTGGAAATTCTACCACTAGAAGGAAAGAGAGGGGCTCACAGAGACTCAAAGGAGCTGCAAAAAGCTGAGGTATGGAGACATGAGCATGGAGAGAACAGGTGGTGGGAGTGCCTGACTGGCTTCTTCTAGTGGGTGGGAGACAGAAACTCCTGATTGCACTGAACCCCAGTTCCAGGTGACATTCATACAGGGGGAGTCTGGACTGTCGGGAAAAGGGAGGAGTGCACAGAAACTTAGGGGAGCCGTGAAAGGCAGAGGTCTGGAGACATGCATGTGAGTGCATGCAGAGAGGACTGATTGCTGATTGTGCCACTGGCTTTCTCTAGTGGGAGGAAGATAGAACCTCCCAACTGCACTGAACTCCAGTTCCAACTGCACTGAACTCTAGTTTGGGGCGAGATTCTGGGGACCCAGACTCATATGGGTCCCCAGAGTGCACAGAAACTCAGGGGAGCTGCGAAAGGCAGCGGTCTGGAGGTGTGTGAGCAAGTGCACACAGAGAGGGCTACAGTGATTACCGAGGAACATTGAGACCCAAGGGCCTCATAGGGCAGGGCTGACGGGAAGCCAAGGCTGTCTGTTCAGCCCGGAGGCTCTGCCACATCCAAACCGAGCACAGAGGCTTTTACAATTTTGCAAGTCTTGTTTCATAAAGCTGACTCCAGCACAGAAATTCTCCCAGCATAGACACAGCTGATCCTCACAGCCAATTGGCCTGAAAGTCAATTCCCCTCAGTGATATCAACAACAATCAAGACTTAACAACAACAAGGCTGTACACACGGTCCACAAAGGGACACACCAAGAGAGTCCACCTCCGGTAACTGGGGAGGTGGAGCTACTGGGCCCTATAGGACACTGAGCACACAAAGCTGCTCTATCAACACAGGGAAACAGTGAAAATGCAGAGACAAAGGAACAGATCACAAATGAATAAAAGAAATAGAGGAAAACAAATGAGTGGATATAGAGTTCAAAACCATGGTTATAAGGTTTTTCAAGAATTTCCTAGAAAAGATGGATAAATTTAGCAAGACCCTTGAGGATATAAAAAGGACCAACTAGAAATAAACATACACTGACTGAAATAAAAAATATTATACAGAGATTTAACAACAGGTTAGAGGAATGCAAGAATCAAGTCAAAGATTTGAAATACAAAGAAGCAAAAATTACTCAACTGGAAAAGAAAAAAGAAAAAAGAATCCAAAAATATGAAGATAGTGTAAGGAGCCTCTGGGACAACTTCAAGTGGACTAACATCCGAATTATGGGGGTGTCAGAAAAAGAGAGAGAGAGAGCAAGAAACTGAAAGCTATTTGAAGAAATAATGACTGAAAACTTCCCCCACCTCATGAAAGAAATAGATTTACAAGTCCAGGAAGCACACAGAACCCCAAACAAAAGGAATCCAAAGAGGACCACACCAAGACACATCATAATTAAAATGCCAAGAGCAAAAGACAAAAGAGAGAATATTAAAAGCAGCAAGAGAAAAACAGTTAGCTACCTACAAGGGAGCACCCATACGATTGTCAGCTGATTTCTCAACAGAAACTATGCAGGCCAGATGAGAGTGGCAAGATATATTCAAAGTGATGAATAGCAAGAACCTACAACCAAGATTACTCTATCCAGCAAAGCTATCATTCAGAATTGAAGGGCAGATAAAGAGCTTCACAGAGAAGAAAAAACTAAAGGAGTTCATCAACACCAAACCAGTATTATATGAAGTGCTGAAAGGTACTTTTTAAGAAGAGGAAGAAAAAGAAAAAGGTAAAGATAAAAATTATGAACAACAAATACATGCCTATCAACAAGTGAATCTAAAAATCAAGTGAATTAACAATCTGATCAACAGAATAAACTGGTGAATATAATAGAATCAGGGGCATAGAAAGGGAGTGGACTGACAATTCTCAGGCAGAAAGAGGTTGAGGGGGGTGTGGGAAGAGACTGGAAAAAAATACAGCTATAGATGAGGACAATGTGGGGGAGGTAAGGGCAGAGGATGGGGTGGGAACTTGATGGAGAGGAGTATGGGGAGGGGAAAAAGAGGAACAATTGTAATAATCTGAATAATGAAGATTTATTACATTTTAAAAAAGAGAAATATTATCTAGTAAAACAGGAATGAAGTACTGATTCATACTACAATATGGTAAACAAATATTGTGCCCAGTAAAACAAATCTGTTTGAAAACAAAACAACAACAAAAAGCAAGGGAATTCTGGTACATGCTACAACATGGATGAACCTTGAAAACATTATGCAAGTGAAATAAACAAGATGCAAAAGGACAAATACTGTATGATTCTACTTAGGTGAGGTACCCAGAATAGTCAAATTCGTGGAGACAGAAAAAAGAATAGTGGTTTCCTGGGGCTGAGGGAGGGAGTGGTTTGATGGGTACAGTGCTTCAGTTTGTGAAGATAAAGTTCTGGAGATGGATAACGGGGATGATTACACAACACTGTGAATGTGCTTAATGTCACTGAATCACCCATTCAAAAGAATTAAATGGTAAATGTTATGTGTGCCATAAAAATATATATAATTTGTCTTTGCCCCTGGTTCCTGACACAGCTCCTAAATCCCTTGGAATTTCTTGAGTGATAGGAGCATCTTTTTGTTCTAATGAGTTGGCTCTTGGCAGACCCCTGGGGAACTTTAGGATGGTGGCTGGTCACCAAAGCCTTGATTTGGTCTTGGAACTTTCAGCCCCATCCCCTAATCTCCAGGGGTGGAAGAGGGGCAGGAAATTGAGTTCAATCACCAATGGCCAGTGATCTCATCAACCATGCCCGCATGATAACGAAGCCTCCTCATAACCCTAACCAACAGGGTTCAGAGGGCTTCTGGGTGGGTGAATGCATGGGAATGCCAGGAGGTGGTGTAGCCAAGAAGGCATGGAAGCTCCACTCTGCACCCCTTCCCCATCCCTTGCTCTGTGCATCTCTTCCATTTTTCTGTTCCTGAGTTATTATTTCTTAAAATAATCCGATAATAGTAATTAAAGGGCTCTCCTGAGTTCTGTGAGCTGCTTTAGCAAATTATTGAACCTGAGGAGGGGCGGGTGGGAGCTCCCAATATAGAGCTGGTCAGTCAGAAGTATGGGAGGCTCAGAACTTGCAACTGGCACCTTTACTAGGGAGGGTCTTGCAGGACTGAGCCTTACCTGTAGGGTCTGTGCTAACGCGCAGAGCTGGTGTCAGAGCCGGTTGGTGCGAGGAGGAGAAAACCTTGCACATTTGGCATCAGAAGAGCTGTGAGTAAAAACGCACATTTTACCACCAAAATGAATGAAAATGTAAAATTTGTTACATATATTTTACTATAATTAAAAAAAACCATATAGACAAAAACAGCCCCGACCATTATATCTGTGTGTCAGGAGACAATTCTCCATGGGTCTCTCAGATTTCTGCATGGCTGGTGAGCAGAGACAGACTGCCTTTGTTCCAGACCTTTTTTTTTTTTCCCCCAAGGATGCCTGCATAGCAAACAGCCTTGGGAGACAGTGATAGTGTCTCCCTCTGGAGAAAAAGGCCGGTTTGTTAACTGTCTGGTCAGACAAAGATGGTGTCCTCCTCTGGGGCAAAGGTCAGGCAGGCTGACTGCCCATTATAAAATATTCGAGTTGCCCCACGTCCAGTTTTCTTTCTTATAATGCTACTCACCGCATGTGCAGGTATTATTTGGCGTCCTTTGCACTGCCTTGTGGGAATCGGGGCTTGGGGAACCCCTGTGAATGCTTATATTCTCCCTGTTACTATCGCTGGGAGAAACAAAGCTCTTTGTCTCTAGCCAGGAGTCAGGTTTTCTGCCAGCCTACCCACTGACTCTGTAGTAGCTGGCTAACTTGTTCATGTGCAAGTGTGGTAAAACTGCAGCCCCTCACTGTTCTCCATCCTGCCTGCATCAGAGTCTCAGGTGGGAGGTACGGGGAACTTGTGTTGTTGACAATTCGTTATGACAGGCTTGTGAGAATCATGCCCTAGGACTAAGCCCTGGAAGAGTTGGTTCCCCTAAGGAGCTGGCACTTTTCCTCCTCTGAGAGGCTGCTGCTCCCTTTTTGTTTTTTAATATGTATTTTTAAAAAAATATCCGAGAAAGGAAGGGAAAGGGAGAGGAGGGCAGAACCTCCTGCACGCCCCCTCCTGGGGACCATGCCTGCAACCTGCATGTGCCATGCCTGCATGTGCCCTGACGGGGAATCAAACCGTGACCTCCTGGTTCATAGGATGACACTCAACCACTAAGCTTCATAGCCTAACTGCTTCTCCCTTTTTGCTTTAGGTGCTAGGAAGCTCATAGTCAAATGTTTGTGCTCTTCTATGTTAAGATCAAAGTTAGTCTTAACCTCCTCTACACCTTATACAGTCATACTACTGTTTTCTCTTTTTTTAAATTTTTATAAATCTTTATTGTTCAGATTATTACAATTGTTCCTCTTTTTCTCCCCCATATCTCCCCTCCACCTGGTTCCCATCCCACCCTTTGCCCTTACCTCCCCCCCGCCATTGTCCTCATCCATAGGTTTATGATTTTTGTCCAGTCTCTCCCTGAATGCCCCCTCACTTCTTTCTGTTTTCTTTTTAATTAGGATGTACTTCACCCACAATAAAATTCACCCTTTAAGGAGTACAATTCAGTGTTTGAGTATATTTACTAGACTGTGCAACGGTCTGTACTACCTGATTTTAGGTATTTTCATCACCACAAAAGAAATCCTACACCCGTTCGAAGTTAGTCCTTATTCTTCTCTCCTTCCATCCTGGGGAAACTACAGTCCTTAACTATGTTCTGTATTTGTGGATTTGCCTATTGTGGATTTGCCATTTTATTTCTGGCTTATTTTGCTTAGCCTGATGCCTTTAAGATTCACCTATACTGTAACATCAATCAGAATTTCATTTTATGGCTGAAGAATATTCCATTGCATGGACAGGCCATATTTTGGTTACCTGGAGCACATTTGGGTTGTTTTCACCTTTTGACTATCATGAATAAACACTGCTAGGAACATTTGTGTATAAGCTTTTGTGTAAAGGTATATTTTCAATTTTCTTGGGTATTTAGCTAAGAATGGAACTGCTGGGTCATATAATAGCTCTATGTTTAACTGTTTGAGGAACTGAGACACTGTTTTTCAAAGTGGCAGCACTATTTTCCATTCCCGCCAGCAGTGTACCAGAGAGTTCCACTTTCTCCACAGCCCCGCCAACCCTTGTTTTCATCTGTCTTTTTCATTATAGCCAACCTCATGGGTGTAAAGTGGTATCATATTACAATCTTGATTTGCACTTCCTTAATAGCTTCCTTTTTCCGTTTTATTTTATGTATTTCTGATTTGAGGTCTGACTTGTTTTGTGGACAAGTACACCATGAGGTAGGAGAGGTGTGGCTGTCAGGCATCCTGGTTTTGAATCCTCTCTCTGCTTCTATTAGCTGTAACCTTGAGCAAGTTATGTAACACTCTGGCCTCAGTTTCCCTGCTTATTGAACACTAGTGGCCTGGTGCATGAAATCTGTGCACCGGGCAGGGGAGGGTGTCCCTCAGCCCGGCCTGCATCCACTCCCTAGGGCTTAAACAGGCAGTTGTACATTCCTCTTGCAATCAGGACTGCTAGCTCCTAACCACTCACCTACCTGCCTGCCTGATTGTCCTAATCACTCTGCCTGCCAACCTGCTCACCCCCAACTGCCCACCATGCCAGCCTGATCATCCCCAACTACCCCCCTTCCCAGCCTGATCACCTCCAATTGTCCCCTGCTAGCCTTCTCACCTCCAACTTCCCCCTCTTGCCAGCCTGATTGCCCCCAACTGCTCCCTGTCAGCCTGCTTGCCCCCAACTGCTCTCCCCCACCAGGCTGATCACCCCCAACTGCCCTCCCCTCCTGGTCTGATTGCCCCTAACTGCTTCTGCCTCAGCCCTACCACCATGGCTTTGTCAGGAAGGTCTCCCAATCTAATTAGCATATTATCCTTTTATTAGCATAGATGGGTTACAGTATTAACATTTCATGATTGTTGGCTTTTATTGTAAAGATAAATCTGTATTAAAGCCATGGTGGGGCCTGCACTGTGTATCTGGGAGTCTGACAGGGAGGTTTCTGGCTTGGTCTGGAGACATAGGCTGGGAACTATTTATATTTTAATGTATTATCTGCTTTATCTTTTTACAACAGAGGCATTTCAGGGTGCCTCAAATATCAGCTTCTCTGTGCCTCTGTGTCCCCTTTGTGACATGAAAAATGAGACTGCGCCACAAGGTCAAGTGTTGGTGAGTCCTCGGGGTTTATTCTAACCCAGTGGTTCTCAACCTGTGGGTCGAGACCCCTTTGGGGGTCGAATGACCCTTTCACAGGGGTTGCCTAAGACCATCAGAAAACACATATTTCCCATGGTCTTAGGAACCAAGAGACCGCTCCTCGGTGTAGCAAAGTATAGCAATGTAGTTTATTGTTGTTATATGAAGACTGTTGCCCATGCTACACCACGATTCAAGACAAAATTTCATTTATTTGTAATTAGAAATAAATATTTCACAATATATAATTACATATTGTTTTTGTGATTAATCACTATGCTTTAATTATGTTCAATTTGTAACAACGAAAATACACCCTGCATATCAGATATTTACATTACAGTTCATAACAGTAGCAAAATTACAGTTATGAAGTAGCAACGGAAATCATTTTATGGTTGGGGGTCAACACCACATGAGGAGCTGTCTTAAAGGGTCGAGGCGTTAGGAAGGTTGAGAACCACTGTTCTAACCTCTTACCAATTTTGTCTCTTGCCTCAACTATCAGACTAGCTGCTGCGGAAAGGAATATCTCCGCCTCAGGGCTCTCCAGGGGAGGACGGAAGTGAACTAAAATTTCCTGAAAACCTACAAGTAATGTTAGGCACCTTCTCTTATTTTATCCACTCTCTGAGCTGGTTAGGTAGGTTCTATTACTCCATTTTACAGACTGGGAAGCTGAGAATCCAAGAAGTTAAATAACTTGTCTGAGAACCCACAGCCACCAAATGCTGGCCCTGCATGGAAACCTAGCTCTGATTTCAACATGTGATTCCTTTTTCCTGTGCAAAGTGTGCCTCCCCATCCGCAACAGAAAGCACTCAGGGAGCGTCAGGCTGACCTGAACAGCTAGTTCCCGTCCCACTGGCACGACAGAGAAATGTCATCCTTCACTCTGTGCACAGATCTGCCTTGTAGGTGCCACGAGTCAGCTCTTTCCTGGGGCCACAGACAACCCCCGCTCCACTCCAGCCTGTGAAAACAAGCTCTGCATTGGGAGTCACGATGCTACGTTCTGCCCCAACGACTCCTGACTTAGCCCACCGAGCCCACCAGTTCTTTAAGCACAGGGCTGGGTCGACTAGGCCCCTAGGTCCCTAGGCCATCTCCATAGACATGTAACTGCATCGTGCACAGGCCTGCCCTCCGATGCGAGATGTTAATGACAGGGCAGGGGGAACAGGAGGATTCCTCGCATGCCCAGGCCAGGGCATTTGCCCTCACTAGCCATGCCAACAATCAGAGGGAGAGTCAGAGCTGGGAGAGCAGATGCCTAGCCCAGACTGAAATAGAAACTCATTTCCGAGACAAATGGGGAAATGGTCCCTAGGCAGGAGGGGTTCTGGTGGAGTGTCACTGGGGAGGGCCCTCTAGGCACACACAGCCTCTGCCACAATGGGCACCAGTCACCAGGCTCTGCTGACTCACCCCTTTCCCCGGGAGGTCATATGCCCCCGCCCCCCCCAGGTCCCACACTGAACAAGATGCGTTAACTTCTTTGAACTTCAGCCTCCTCAATTGCAAAATGGGGATAACAGTAATCTTGGCTGCATTTGCTTTTATGTGAAGCCCTTAACACATAGTCGGTGCTCAACAGCCCTTGGTAATATCACTTAACCTTCTCTTTCAGCTCAATATTGATCAAGTGATTTATTTGTTTGTTTTGATCATTCCTGTATGCATTCAGCCAACCAGCAAGCACACGCCCACCAGGTAGGCCACAACGGTTTAAGAATGAAGTGTTTGGAGTTAGGTAGGAGTTAAAACCCCAGCACTGGTGAGGTAACTCTGGGAAAGCCATTTCCTCTGCCCGAGACTTCATTTCCTTGCCTGTAAAATGGGGACAATAAAAGCACCCCCAGCGGGCGCCGGGATGTTGACAGAGTCCATGGGACAATGAAGTAAGTGAGAGCAGCCAGCACAGACGGTGGCAGGTGGGCTGCAGAGAGGAGTCGGCAAGCCGCCAGCCCTGCGGACGGACCAGGCCGTGTTGGAGCGCCAGGCGGCTAGCCTCCAGGGACAGCCACAGGATGAGGCAAGGGCGGGAGGGAGGGGAGAAGAGTCAGTAGGCTCAGAGACAATTGCTAGGTTTCCGGACCGATCCCTTTCTGGTAAACTAAGAAACAGTGAGGAAACACACAAAAACAGACTTTAAAATAGTTTAGAGGAGAAAAGCCCAAGCCAAACAGGGAGCCTGGAGCGGTGTGGAGTGACTGCACCCCCCAAGCCAGGGGAAGGTGTGCACTCACGCACATTGCACACATGTGTGCACACACTCACACACTGCACATTCTCACTCGTGCATAGACACTCAAGGGCTTTCACACACATGCAGATGTACCATCAGAGGCAGAGCACGTTACCGTTTGCAAAGAGCCTTGTCACGTATTATCTCATATGATAACAAGGGGTGGAGAGATCTCCCTGATGGTGGAGGACCTGTTCTAGAGCTGGCAAAAGACGTGAATCCCACAGACCGAACCAGGCCAGGCCTGTCCCATAGGCTGTACTGCCTCCTTTCCCCCCAGGGGTGGTGTCAGCGGGAGTAGAAAGGCAACAGAAACCCCAGAAAAGTTTACCCCGGCTCTTCCAGATACACTCGTTTACCCTGCTTTGTTCCTCTTTAACAAGTCACACCTTGACTTAGGGACACACTTTCCCCGCCGGTCCTAGGGTCAGCTTCAGGGTCTCTTGAAAGGAGCTGGGATGGCACAAGCCAGAGCTTCTCGGGGACCTCCTCTGGGGACTTCCATCTGGTCAGCTAATCATGGCAGCCTCGCCCGCCACAGGCCCCTCCTCAAGGGACCCTCACCAGCACGGGACACTGAACAGTTTTCAAATACTTGGGGCGGGGGGAGACCACAGTTACCTCTGTTTCACAGAGTAAGAAATTGAGGCCCAGAGTGGACAAGTCTCCTGTGCCACTCAGGACTCAAGCCCCGGCTAAGGTGGTTCCCAACCCTGCCTCCACTCTTCCACTCCCCCACCATGGCCCAGCCCGGTCCCCATACCTCCATCTCCTCTGCCCTCTGTGCTACATAGCCTGCAGACTCCAGGCAGCGGAGGGAGGAGGAGCCCCCAAGCCTGCTCCTGCTCCTGCTCCTGCTCCTGCTCTGGTCTGCGATGGCTGCAAGTGGACTGTGTAGGGGCTCAGGGATCCTCACAGCATTGACCCAGGCCACTCACCCAGGAGTTCGCGAGCTCCACGTTGGTCTGTGAAGGGTTGGAGCAAATTCTGACCCGGAGCAGCCCTTACTGCTGGCAGTTTCTGTGCCACACACTGTCACATGCAGATGTACATGTCGCACAGAGGTCCAGAAGGCAGCCAATGAGGAAACTGCGAGATCTGAAGAGGGGAAGTAAGCTGCCACAGCACAGAGCTGGCCAGCTGCCGGCCTGGTACCCCGCGCCCAAGAACATACCAGCTCCAGTCCCTCACCCCAAGGCTGACTCAGCCCTTACCCAGCTGCGAGCTGTCACTTCACTCAGATCGTTCTCAACTCTGCCTTGAGGGCTGTGGAGAGTCAGAGCTGGGAGAGCAGATCCCCCACCCAGACTGAGCTGGTTAGGTAGGTTCTATTATCCCATTTTACAGGCCGGGAAGCTGAGAATCCAAGAAGTTAAATGACTTGTTTGAGAACCCACAGCCACCAAATGCTGGCCCTGCATGGAAACCTAGCACTGAAACACAGCCTGGCTTACCTGAATCCCTCTTCATGCTTGTGAGACCAGGGCTTGACACAGGGAAGGCATTCATCAGGTCACTATTTTTCTCCTCCCTCTCTCCACCCCACCCCTCAGCCCTCTCCTGGCCATTCTCAAGTCTGGAGAGAGCCCTGGTCCTGCTCATTGCTGTCACAGGGAACGATTAACTTGGTTTTCTCAGCAGTGCCTGGAAGGTCCATTAAGAGTGGTTGAGGCCCCGAGATTAATGGCTCTGTTGACTGCAGCTCTGACTCCACTGGCCCAGATGCCATCCTGTCCCCTTGGGGACAGAGGATGGCTCTTCAGATTGAAGGTGACTGGGAGGAAAATCTGAGCCTGGTCACCATTCCTTCCCTAGTTCCATCCATCCTGGAGCTTGGACTTGATGAGCAGGAAGCCAGGGTGGCTCTGCCTCGGGCTAATGGTGGGACTGGATGGCCCCTCCCATTCATAAGAGGAGCCCTTCTCTTTCTCCTCCTCCTCTTCTTTTTCTTTTTTATGGATACTTATTGCCCGTCCTCTCTGTGTGGGTAATGTTTAAGGCATTCAAGAGCTTAAAACAAAGAATAGTCCTCGTAGCACCTACATTCCAGCAGTGGAGACTAGTTTGTTTTAGTTGATGAGTAGTGATTAAGAACTATAGCAAAATATAGGGAGGGTAAGCAACAGAGCGCCAGTGAGCTGCAATTTCACAGGCCATTCTGGCACCGTGGGGATTTGCTGGGTCCTCTTCTCACACCATCTCCTGCCCAGCCTGGAGGGGCCCCCAGGCCCTGAGCCCCCTCTCTGTGTCAGGCCCTGTCTTGATTGACCTCAGCAGCAGGCCAGGGGCCAAGGCTAGGATCTCCCTGGGGACAGGCTTCAGCTCAGGACTATCAGGGCTTCCTTTACAAGCTCAGAGAGGGAGTGCACTGTCCAACGAACCCCCATGTTCTGTTGTGGAGAGAAGACCTTGGGCTCAGAGGGAGGCAGAGACGTGTCTGGAACACACTGCAATGCCAAGGTGTCCTGTTCCCCTTCCTGCCTCTTCTCTGGCATGTCCACAAGAGTGGACTACGGCTGAGCCTCACAGCCGAGCGCTGGCCTGTGATGGGGCTGTCTGTGCCCTCAGCCAGTTCCTGGAGAAGGTGCGTGAGGTGCTCCTCTTTGGCCCACCTGGGGGTCCCAGCCTGCCCCACCCTTCCGGTTCTTATTCTCTAAGCCCCAAGAAAGCGAAAACTTCTTCCAAGCCCAAGTTCAGGAGACGAGTTTTGGCCAACTACGCCTCATGTTGGTGTGTGACCTCAGGCCGGTCCCATCCCTCTCTGGGCCTGGGTTCCCTCATCTGTCAAATGGAGGAAAGGAAGGCCCCTGACTCTCAAGGCTCTCATGAAGAATGAGAAAGACACTGGAAAGAAGGCAGTCTGCAAAACTTAGGTGCTACCCAGATGACAGGGGCTGTCATATGTTCCCAGCCTGGCTTACCCGAATCCCTCCTCATGCTTGTGAGGCCCCGGGTCAGCCCCCAGAGCAAGCCCTTGTCCTTTGACAGGAAATAAGTGGAAATTCCACAGAACTAGTTCTTCAGAAAAGACAAAGCCCTCTGGCAGGCAGCTCAGGAAGGGCCCCTTCTCTGTCCTTGCGGTGAGAAGGTGAAGAGGGAGCGGTGGGCAGGAGCAAGGCTGGGAGGCCTGGGGAGCTTTTGCCGGGAAAAGAAGGAGCAGGCCTGAGGGAACAGTGCGGGTCACTCATCTCCCACCTCAGGCCCTCAGGCTGGAAAGGATGTAAATTCATAAATGTCAGGAATATGCATGTTTGCAAGGGGGGGCAGGTATCAGCCATGTGTCGGTCCCAACTGGGAGATGCACATGTGCTCGCATGTGTTTGGAATAGCACCAAGGAATGTTTTCCTGTGCCTGTGTCTCAGCATGTGATGTACACACATCACACACATGCCAACTCCTGGGGAGCCCACAAACCCAGTTCACAGGCCTTGTTTCCCCAAGGGGTGAGGGCAGCTTTTGTCACAATCCCAGACTGGCTCAGATGCCATAGGCGATTTGTGGGGCTCCTGGTCACTGCAGGTTCTTAATTTTCCCCAGGAACAAAAGCACTTAGACAAGGGGAGGAGGAAGGCTTAGAGGATTAACTCGGGCTCTCCCAGGTCAGCTCTGGGTGTAGGCTTCTGGAGGGAGTGGTTGGGAGGGGGGTTGGTGTGTGCCCAAGGCCAAAGCCCTCCAGGGGTCCTCAGACCCTCCACAGCCCTTCTCCTCCCTTCAGTCACAGCAGGAGCCCCTCAGTCCCTGTACCACAGTCAAGCACCTCACAGTTTACACTTTGCATGTCCTGTTGCACCAACATTATGCCAAGCTGACCTTAGACCCTGCCTCCAGAGGCCCCACCCCCCAGCTGCCACTGCCAGCTGGGTTTCAGGGTACCTCCTCCTGGCTCTGGGCTGGGCTCACCCCTTCCTGAACCTTGGTTTCTCCAGCTGCAGAATGGAGCTATTCCTGTCCATGTGAATCGAGGGCTGACAGGAATACCTCGCACATATCTGGGCACCCAAGACCACTGCCCATTGGTCCTCTGCTGCTTCCAGAAGCCAGGAGGAAAGCGATACCCTCAGCCCTCTGTCGGAGACAGGCTGTCCTGGTCTGACAGAGCAGACTCGGTACCTCTGGGATTCAGATCAGATGCTGAAGAGAGCTGCCACCACGCCAGGTTTGCAGGCAGCATGCTTGTTGGTCCCTCAGACACGGGGAAGCTGATCCCTCTTGCTGCACCTTTCTTTCTCTGCAACCTGGGCCTTTTGCAGTTCTGTCCAGAGTCTGGGGTCTGTTGTTTATCATTGCAGGAAAGCACAGAGGAGCCACAGAGACCTGGCAGAAGAGGAAAGAGCACGTGCCCGCAGGTGCAATCCTGCACTGGGGCATGCCCAGCACACCCAGACCCTGACGCAGCTCCATACAACCCACACAGGTCCACATGTGTGCATGTGTCCAGGCACCTGCCATACCAGAAGCACACCACTCCCATCATGCACACCTGCCCCACACAGGTATGCATCTGCATGCAGCTCAGCACACACAGGGCTCCTGAGCAGCTCAGTAGTAAGTTTCACACAGGAACTTTCAGGGCCAGGAAAGAGAGGGAGGGGAAGAATTGAGTCCTCGGATGCCCAGGCTCTTTGTCGGCTCTCACCAAGGGGTTTCCAAGAACCCAGATGTTGTTCAGGTTTTCCTCCTCAGCCACCCTGCACCAGCCCTGGCCAGAATGCTCAGAGGCCCCTGGCCTGTCCAGCCAGCCACCAGCCCTGCTTGTCACCAGCCTAAAAATGAAGCTTTAGGCTCATTAATCACTGGATTTGGAAGCTGGAAGGACAGAAGGCGGGAAGGCAGAGTTCTAGCAGGGACAGGGCCATGCTCAGGCAGAGGGAGCACAGCCGCCCCCTGGAGCCTCACTTTGCTAGACTTCAGGTTCATTCACGTACTTAATCCATTGAGCTCTTCTGAGGCTGGCGACTTAGAGGGGAAGAAGAGCACCCTTGTCTCAGACTCAGCTCAGGGTCCAGCCTCCTCAGGTCTTCAGGATGGGGTGGGGGCCCCAGTTCCAGGCTCCTCTATCACCCTCTGGATCTCGGGGATGGATCCCAGCCACAGCCTGACCTGAGTACTCAGGTACAGACCGAAGTGTGAACTCTGCTCAGGATCACAGGCATCACCTGAGAGCATGTCAGGAATGCACTCTGAGGTCCCACCTACCGACTCAGACTTCAGGCACAGATGTGCATCCTGACATTTGAGAAACACTGATCTAGAACATTCCACACAGGGCTGGCCCCTCCTCCTGCCAGCTCACCCTGGATGGCTCAGAGACATTCGGGTCCTAACTAAACTGGCAAGCACACAGCGCTTCTACTATCGCATTTAATCCTCACATGCCCTTATAAGACAAGAACCGTCATTATTCCTGTATTACAGAGGAGAACACGAGGCACACTGAGTGCTTCATAGTTTGCCCAAGGTTCTTAGGGATAATAGTAGCAAAGATCTAAGTACTCACGTACAGACCAAAGTGTGAACTCTGCTCAGGATCACAGGCATGATCTGAGAGCATGTCAGGAATGCACTCTGCTTTTTTGTGAATTTGAACACAATGCTTCAAACCAATGCACTGCCCTCTTCAGCAGCAATAGCTCCATGTCTGGGGTAGGGGTTAGGGTGGTGGGAGAGGCCATAAAGAAAAGTGGCTCAGTGGTTGAGCGTCAACCTATGAACCAGGAGGTCACGGTTTGATTCCTGGTCAGAGCACCTACCCAGGTTTCAGCCTCAAATCCCTAGTAAGGGGAGTGCAGGAGGAAGATGATCAATGATTCCCTCTCCTCATTGATGTTTATATTTCTCCCTCCCTCTCCTTTCCTCTCTGAAATCAATAAAAATATTTTTTTAAAAATAAGAGAAAGCCAAAACGGTTTGTCTCAGTGGATAGTGTCAGCCTTCGGACTGAAAGGTCCCAGGTTTGATTCTGGTCAAGGGCATGTACTTGGTTGCGGGCACATCCCCAGTAGGGGGTGTGTAGTAGGCAGCTGATCAATGTCTCTCTTTCATTGATGTTTCTAAACTCTCTATCCCTCTCCCTTCCTCTCTGTAAAAAATCAACAAAATATATTTTAAAAATATTTAAAAAAAAATAAGAGAAAGAAAAGTGAAAAATCCAAGGAGCCAGTGGACCTTCTCATTAAAAAAAAGTCAGAAAATACTCGATTTTACTTATTGATTGCTTTAGAATGTACAACTCTGTCCATGAAGGCGCTCAGACAATACTTACATACTACCACAGGATCCTCTTAGATAAAGGACAGAAGCAAACAGCAGCAGAAACCTAGACTGAGATGGCAACTGAGCTTCCTAGCAGCCAAAGTAAAAAGGAGGGAAGGCTGGGGCTGGAGGGGAGGAGGCTGTGAGGATGCCAGAGCTCGGCCAAAGTCACCCAGTGGGTGGAGACAAGGGGACCAGTGAAGAGATAGTTGGGAGGCAGGTTCGACGGGGCTTGACAATTACATGGGGGAGTTAAGAAGAAGGGAATGGAGGAAGACGCCCAGGATGCACCCAACACCTCACTCTTGGACAGAGAACACCCAGGCAAGGACCGAGCACAGTGCCTCACAGCAGGTGCCTGGGAAATGCGTGCCACCTGCCCCGCTCTTTGTTCAGGCCAGCACCTGCTCAGATGTGAGCCATTCCCTCAGCCGCCCTGCTCACACACGGGGGGCCCAGGACCCTGCTGGCCTCCACTCTGCTTCTCGGGGGCTTCTGCTTACCACATCAGCCCTCTGAAGCCGTAGCTCCCTCCTTCAACCGTTAGCTCGGGGCAGGGGCAGGGTTCGATGATCATGGGGAGATAATCATGGAGAGTTTCGTGAATCCACTGCCCTGCTGCCAGAGGCCCAGGGCAGGGCTGGCAGGAAAAATGCTGCAGGGCAAGGGGTGACACCCAGGAGTACCCACCCCGCCCAATCTCTCAAACTCTCAGCCAATCTTGGGTTCTTCCACAGGATAGGCCCTCCCCGGCCTCCCCCCGCCCCATTCCCTCAGCTCTTTTAGTTCTGAGATCAATTTCTCACACATGGGCTGAGGCTGGGTGGGGAAGAGGGGAAGGGAGACGGGAAACGTGCCTTAAGCTGCCTTTTCACATCTCTTCATCTGATCCTTCATTTGCTCATTCATTCCTCGCTCGTTCAACTGTTTACAGACTGGTCCAAAGTCCAGGCATTCCACAATAGTGCTGAGGTCCTCAGTGACGGGAAAGAGAAGTCAGGGAGTTTTAGCGCTGTGTGTCCATTTGCCAGATGAGAAAAATGAAGTCTGGAGAGGGACGGTGACTTTTCCAGAGCCACACAGCTGAAACGGGTACGGGCCTTCAGCTCTCCATTCCCCAGTCCCTGCTGAGTTCCAGCAGGCGGCACATAAATGGTGCTGTTTCTGCTAACACCTCTCAGTCTTTCTGCAGCCCGAGGTCTTCTCAGAGTTTTCCTTTGGGGTCCCCTCAGCCCCACTTCTTTCTCTCTCCTTTATTCCCTCCAGGAACCGGTGATCCTATCCTTCCCTTATGCTGAGGGAGCCAGTCACAACCTAGATCCTAACCTTTCCCTCTCCTGGGCCACCCTCGCCTGAGAACCACAAGTTGCTCCAAGCATCCCCACTGCCCGGATGAGGAGGGGCCTTTGTTACCCATCCCAGGGCGCGTGTGGCCATTTCCCCAGGGAACTTCCCTCACCACAGAGGAACCCACAATGGCTGTGGCTGGCTATGGAGGGACCTTTCCTGGGGCTTCTGAGGTAATTTCGCAGAAGTGACCCCTAGTAAGTCTTCCCCGGTCATTTAAAAGCTAGAAAGGGTCCAAATGCCAGAGCTCGGCCAGAATCCTCCAACATTTGAACTGGAATCAGAGAACGTTATAGCCAGAGCACAGAAAGTTAGGGTTTGGGGTCATAAATTTG
>PVJN01002720.1:0-10735 GCA_004026805.1 Lasiurus borealis
TTTCTAGCATATTCTTGAAAAACCTTATAAGCATGGTTTTGAACTCTATATCCAGTCGTTTTTTTCCCTCCATTTCTTTTGTTTTTGATCCCTTCCCTTGTCTTGGCATTTTCACTATGTCGGGGAAACTTTTTTACTTGCAAAACCACAGAAGCCTCTGTTGAGCTTGGGATGGGTGGAGTCTCAGGGCTTAAGGGACGCCTTGCCTTCCAGTCGGCCCCGCCCTCCACGGCCCCGGAGTCTCACGTGACTGGGTAATCGCTGGAGCAGTCCTTGTGCGCCCGCCCGCAGTGCCTCTAGACCACTGCCTTTCCAGCTCCCCTGCTCCCCTGCGCACCAGGACAACAGGAGTCTAGATTTCCAGGGTTTCGCCCGAAACAGGGGCCCAGTGGACTCAGAAGTGGCACAGTTGGGAGGGTCTGTCTCCCGCCCAGTCCAAAAGCCAGCAGCACAATCAGCAATCTGTCCTCAGTGTGCCGTGTGTGTGTGTGTGTGTGTACGCGCGCGCCACCGTGACCAGACCTCCTATCTTTTGCGACTCCCCTAAATTTCTGTGCACTTCTCCCTTTTCACAGTCCAAACTCCCCCCGTATGAGTTTCAGCTGGATCTGGGGTTTAGTGTCGTAGGATAAGGGGTTCAATGCCATTGGGGGTCTCCGTTTCCCTCCCGTCAGAGAAAGCCAGCCAGGTACTCGGGCACCCGCTCTCTCAGCGCGCGCGTCTCCGTACCTCAGCTTTTTGCGGCTCCTCTGGGTCTCTGTGAGCCCCTCTCTTTCCTTCTAGCTGTAGAACTTCCACTCAGCCAGCTTTCCTGTGGTTCTGGATGATGTCTGTTCTGTCTTTTAGTTGTAGTTTTGAAATTGTTGTGGGAGGCAGCAGTGTAGGTGTTTACCTATGCCGCCATTTTGGCTCCTCCATTAATGAACTTTTACATTTTGCTTACTATTTTTTCTTTTTAATGAGATGCAAAAATCTTAAGGGTTGAGTTTTGACAATCACCCAAATCCCTACCCAAATACAGAACATTACATTACCCGAGAAAGATTACTTCTAATTGTATTCCTTTTAGCACTTCCTGAGTTTTATACGATGTGCTTGTGTTTTCTATTTTTAAATTAAATATTCAAACACTGTAAATATTTAAATAATCTTATAATGGTGGACCCTAGAATCTAAATTGGATGAGAAAGAAAGTGAAAACAGGAGGGGATGATAGGTAACAAGGAAGTGGTGGGGTCAATGGGATGGAGAACTCATTGTAGTCAGAATCATAGCAATGGTATTGCCAGAATAAGTGAGTTAGGACAATGGAATGTCTGGTTAGACAATGAGATTTGAAAATGAGTTTTCAAAAGTAGCCATAAGGTTCAGTGTGACCATAGAACAATGGTAATTAGGATATTAGTCCTCCACCCTATCCTATGTTATCAAGAGCATGTTGTAGTTTTCCTTTGCAAGTATTTATCAAAATTCCAAATAAGTAATATTTATTTGTGTAACTATGCTTAATATCTGGCTCTCTTATAAAACTGTAAACTCCCAGAGAGCAGAGTTCTCTGTCTCACTGAATTCTTATATTTCCAGTGCCTAGATTTTGCAGGTTCAGTTCCAGACTATCCCAATAAAGGGAGCGGGAATCTTTTTGCTGATAGAGGGTCTTGCCTTCAATTTGTAAAAAAATGGAACATTTTGAAAAGTGGAATAAAATCAAGAGCAATAAAACGAGGTATGCCTGTAGTAGGCACTCAAACAAGTATTAAATACTTAATTGGATTCTTCATTCATTCATTCACCTACCTTTTTTTTTAAGAGTGCAGAAGGCTGATTATAATATTGAGTCTTACATTTTAAATTAAGTAGAAAAGTTGAACCAAGGCTGAAGATAACCTATTTTCACTGGAAAAGCGAATGATAATTATATAAAGTTTACTTTGGATGAAGTCCTTTCTCTAATCCAGTTGAGTGACCCTGGCCAGATCACTTCTCTGAGACTAATTTTTCTCATCCATAGAACAAAGATGACCTCTAAGAATCATCCCTATGTTAACATTCTTTCAGGACATTAGGGCATAGTAGCTCTGAACCCTTGTTCTACTACTTATTCATTATTTAACAGTGCCTAGATTGCTCTCTCTTAAGTCATTTGCAAAATGGAGACCCCTCAAGGTGGCATGATTTTTGTGTTGCCTTAATGAATACTACAAAACCTTTATAAAGTTACCCTTCTGTTTCTGTTCACTATGCGGAAGTAACAGTAATCATGTTAAAATGGGAGTCTGACCATGGCAGTTCTTTGTTAAAAAACCTGCAATGATGTCCCACCTCACTCAGAATAAAAAACAGTCTTTAGGGAGAAACCAAGATGGCAGCATAGGTGAACACCTAAACTGTTGCCTCGTACAACAATTTCAAAACTACAGCTAAAAGACAGAACAGACATCATCCAGAACCACAGGAAAGCTAGCTGAGTGGAAATTCTACAACTAGAAGGAAAGAGAGGAGCTCATGGAGACTCAGAGGAGCTGCAAAAAGCTGAGGTACAGAGACATGTGCATCGAGAGGACGGGTGGCAGAGGGCCTGGCTGGCTTCCTCTAGCAGAGGGAGACGGAAACTCCCAACTGCACTGAATCCCATATCCAAATGCACTGAACCCCAGTTCTGGGCAAGACTCATACAGGGGGAGTCTGGACTGTTGTAAAAAGGAAGGAGTGCAGGAAAACTCAGGGGAGCTGCAAAAGTCAGAGTTCTGAGAGAGAATCCAAGAAGGCGGCATAGGTAAACACCTACATTGCTGCCTCACACAACAATTTCAAAACCACAACTAAAAGACGGAACAGACATCATCCAGAACCACAGGAAAGATAAGGAAAGAGAGGGGCTCACAGAGACCCAGAGGAGCTGCAAAAAGCTGAGGTACGGAGACGCGCGCACTGAGAGAGCGGGTGATGGCGAACCTGGCTGGCTTTCTCTGGTGGGAGGGAGACGGAGACTCTCAAAGGCATTGAACTCCTTGCCCTACGACATTGAACCCTAGATCCAGCAGAAACTCATTCGGGGGGAGTTTGGACTGTGAAGGGGGAGAGGTGCATGGAGGTTTAGGGGAGTCACAAAAGATCAGAAGCCTGGTGGCGCGAAAGGCATTTCTCGCAGAGAACCGACTGCTGATTGTGCCGCTGGCTTTCACTAGTGGGCGGGAGACAGACCCTCCCAGCTGTGCCACTTCTGACTCCATTGGGCCCCAGTTTCGAGCAAAACCCTGGGGACCCAGACTCGTGTGGTCCCAGAGCACAGGGGAGCAGGAAAGGCAGCAGTCTAGAGGCACAGTGAGAGAGCGCAAGCGCACGCACAGGGGCTGCTCCAGCGATTACCTAGTCACGTGAGACTCAGGGGCCGTGGAGGGCGGGGCCGACTGAAAGGCAAGGCAGTCCCTTAAGCCCTGAGACTCTACCCATTCCAAGCTCAACAGGTTTCTGCAGTTTTTCAAGTCTGGTATCATAAGGCTGAATCCAACACAGAAGTTCTCCCAGCATAGTGAAAATGCTGAGACAAGGGAAGGGATCACAAACAAAAGAAATGGAGGAAAACAAATGACTGGATATAGTGTTCAAAACCATGCTCATAAGGTTTTTCAAGAATATGCTAGAAAAGATGGATAAATTTAGCAAGTCCCAAGAGGAGATGAAAAAGGACCAACTAGAGATGCAAAAGATCCAACTAGAGATGGAAAAGGACCAACTAGAGATGATAAAGGACCAAATAGAAATTAAACAAACACTGACTGAAATAAAAAATATTATACAGAGACCTAACAGCAGACTAGCGAAAGGCAAGAATCAAGTCAAAAATTTGAAATATAAAGAACCAGAATATAAATATAAAGAATACTCAACTGGAAATGCAAGAAGAGAAAAGAATCCAAAAATGTGAAGATAATGTAAGGAGCCTCTGGGACAGCTTCAAGCATACCAACATCAGAATTGTGGGGGTGCCAGAGAAGAGAGAGAGCAAGATACTGAAAACCTACTTAAAGAAATAATGACTGAAAACTTCCCACATCTGGTAAAAGAAATAGACTTACAAGTCCAGGAAGCACACAGAACCCCATATAAAAGGAATCCAAAGAGGACCACACCAAGACACAACATAATTAAAATACCAAGAGCAAAAGACAAAGAGAGAACATTAAAAGCAACAAGAGAAAAACAGTTCATTACCCACAAGGGAGCACCCATATAACTGTCAGCTGATTTGTCAACAGAAACGATGCAGGCCAGACGGGAGTGGCAAGAAATAGTCCACGTGATGAATAGCAAGAACCTACAACCAAGAATACTCTATCCATCAAAGCTATCATTCAGAATTGAAGGGCAGATAAAGAGCTTCACAGAGAAGAAAAAGCTAAAGGAGTTCATCAACTCCAAACCAGTATTATATGAAATGCTGAAAGGTACTCTTTTAGAAGAGGAAGAAGAAAAAGGTAAAAGCCAAAAAATTATGAACAAATACATAATCTATCAACAAGTGAATCTAAAAATTAAGTGAATTAAAAATTTGATCAACAGAATAAACTGGTGAATATAATAGAATCAGGAGCACAGAAAGGGAGTGGACTGATAATTCTCAGGGGGAAGAGGGGAGGGGTGTATAGGGAGTGACTGGACAAAAATCATACACCTATGGATGAGGTCAATGGGAGGGTAGATAAGGACAGAGGGTGGGGTGGGAAGTGGGTGGAGGGGTGCTATAGGGTGGAAAAGAGGAACAATTGTAATAATCTGAACAATAAAGATTTAATAAATTTTTTTAAAAAAAACAGTCTTTAGCCTAGCTGGTTTTGCTCAGTGGATAGAGCATTGGCTCTTGGACTGAAGGATCCTGGGTTCAGTTCTGATCAAGGGCACATACCTGGGTTGCAGGCTCACTCTTTGTCCCTGTTGGGGGCACATGCTGGAAGCAGCCACTGAATGTTTGTCTTTCCCCCTCCCTTCTACTCTCTCTACAAATTAAAAATCAATGGAAAAATATCCTCAGGTGAGGATTAACTACAACAAAAGTCTTTAATGTCATCAAAGTCCTATACAATTGTATGCTCTCCTTAATTTTTCTGCTCTGAACACATCACCTTTCTCACTGTTCCTTGAACCTTCTGGGCAACCCGCCACCTGCCAGTCCCCGCTGGGCTGCTCTTCTCCCACATCAGCTCGGCCTTTTTCCTATGAGTCTTTGCTCAAATGCCATCTGCTCAGTGCGCCATACCTGGCTCACTCTATTTAAAATTTCAAACTACATCCCCCTCCCCTGGTTTATTTACTTTTAACATTGTAAATCCTGTTTGTAAACATGCATAATACAATATTGTATTGTATTATATAGGTTCTACATGCAAATTATGTTCTCTTCCCTTGGCTAGGGACTTGTGGTCTGAAGGGATAAGACTTGGGGGCTTAGGGTTTAGAAGCTCCTAAAATAATTTGCTTTCAGGAAATCCAAGATTAATATTCATTGCTTGATCAATCTTTTATATATCTCAGTGCCAGGCACTCTTGAATAGAATAACTAATACAATGGTGCATTCACTCACTCATATATTCATTTCACAAATACTTATTGGGCGGCTTCTACGTGCCGGATCATATTGAAAACAACGGTTAAAAGCATTTCATTCTAAGGTACCTCAGGATGGCAGCATGAGGAGCGGCATGAGGGAAGGTGCGTGGTCCTGCCAGCAGAGGGCGCGCTCCTGCCCCTACGCCGCCTCCGGGCCCACCTAGGCTTCCAGGCTCCCACGCTCGCTCCCGAGCGCGCCCCCGCCCGCCCGCCCGCGTCACGTGATGCGGCCGAGGAACCTGAGCTGTCGGGCCTAAACCCAGCTAAATTCATAGCCGGTGGCCGCTGCGGGTGCAGCCACAAAAGCTAATCCGAAGAAGTGGGGAAGCTCGAGGAGTCGATGCTTCCTATTCCAATTCAGGTCGGCTCCCGTTACCTTCTCACTAGTCGCCGTAGCGGCCTCCCTGAGCGTTTGCATGAGCTCTTTCGTGTGGGGAAGCTGCGGTGACCATGTAGGGGAGAGAGTGAGAAAGCTCCAGGTTCTTGGGACGAGGTCAGCGCGTCGGGAGGCCGCTCGCTCCCGAACACCCGTTGCGGGCCGCTGGGCTCGTCGGCTCTGCGGGAACTGCGGCCTCCGGCTGGGGCCTGGTCCCGAGCGCCACGAAGTCGCGCGCCGTCTCGCGAGACTCTAAGTTGAAGGAACATGGCGACGTCTAATCTGTTAAAGGTAAGACCCTCGGTCCAGCTTGGTTTCCACTCCGTGACCTCTGGGTTCAGCTCTTCGGAAGAGGCTCGGTTCAGGTTCAGGGGGTGGGGGAAGTGGGGGCGGTGTCTAACGGGAGGGAAGCCGGGGAGGCTGTGGCCGGGGCCCGAACCAGGACGCGGGTCTCCGGCCTTGGGGTCGAGAGGCTCCGGTTGTCCCTCCCGCGCGTTGGCCGGTGTGAGGAAGGCCGGGCTGCGGGCTGACGGGGTGATGCTGGCGGGGGACCAGCTGTGGCCTTGGGCGGGAGATGAAAGGAGGTGCATGTGCTCCGGCCGGCTAGGCAGTTGCTACTCTCGGGGTCCCAGTTTCTTCCGAAACGAGGGTGTAAGGTGCATAAAAGGAAAATGCTGCCCAACACAGGTCTCAGCTTCCGTTCTCATCCTCTGCACGGATTCGGTGTCAGACCGCAGAGCCTCCCACCCACCCCCTGCTGCACGCTGTCCTCGCCCTCGCCCCCACCCCCACCACCCCACCCCCACCCCTGTTCTTCCGCGCCCGGGCTACCCTTCCCTTCGCAATCTGCGCCCCAACCCTTTACAGAGGAGTCCTGAGGAAGTGCTACCTCGTTCTAGGGCTTAGCCTTGAAGCGTTACCTTATCAAAGACAACGGCCGAAAGTTAGTTTTATATATTTGGGAGAGCGGAGGAGAGCTAGGCCCAGAGGGGCAGATTCCCGGTCACCAGTGTAAACGTTGGGAGGAGCCGGAGGGAGACAGGGCACGAGTCAGTCTGTTCTGTGCTTGTGTTCACGGGGGAACGTTGTGCCTGGAAAGTCTAAACTGAAAATGGGGCTGTGATGAGCTCAGGGAGCATACACGTCCCACTCAGATCATCAGCCGACAGAGTAGATGGATATAGAAAAGAGCTGGGTAGAAAATACGTTCAAGTATACTGAACCCTCTCGCATGTCTTACTAACTGCCTGGTAGATGGGACTGTCTTTGCAGGTGGACCTGTTTTTACTAACCTAAGGGGCAGGATGGGTTTTCTGAGGGAGGAGGGGTCTAGAGCGAGGCAGTTGTGGGTGCTTAGAAGATGTTTGACTTTAGGTAAGTTTCTTAACCTCTCCACTTGGTTACTCATCAGTAGAATGGAATTATTAATAGCACCTGTTAAATATAGCGTGAAGGTTGAGTTTAATGAGTGTAAAACGCTTAAGACAGTGACTGGCAATTAGTATACAATACACATAAATTACTAGAATTACTACTCTTGGCTATTTTTCTAAGAAAGATAATTCATGGGAATTGAGTAACCCGTCCTGTTCAACTCTTCTTTTATAGCAATATAACAAAGTTCTAATATATTCAGAAAGAAAACTTGTTTGACTTCTAAAGACCACTGTTAGTGCACCCACATGCAATATAAAGTGTCATTAATGGCAATGTGTGTAAGAAATTATTGGGTTCCTGTTCCTTGTGAATTCCTGACTTGATTATTTGCACATACAAGATCTTCTCCCCCCCCAAAAAAAAAATTCTCTCTCAGAAAAGAGCCAGTTGCTTTATTTGCTCCCATATAAAGCCTTGCAAAGGATGGACTGGAGGAGATAGAAATCTAAAGCTGGTTCAGTCAGCACAAGTACTTAACCTTGTAGAGATTATTAATCTACATCTACAGCATACACGTATAGAGTGAAGAAACTGGCTGAAGGTATAGAAAATGGGTACTTCATGTTTAGGTTAAAAAGATAAGGATTCAAAAGTTCTGTGACTTAATCAACTTTTATAAATAAAAGGAAAGAAACGGTGCTTTGAAAAACTGCTAATGACTCACTCTAGTGAACATGAACACAGGGTGCCAAAGATTCACTGGGATAGTCTCAATAAAATGGTTTTATGAAATGTTGAATGGAGGGAAAAATAATTTCTAAATATTTTGTATAGAGTGTGATTTTAAATATGTTCCACTAACATAATATAAAGGACATTATAAAGAAACTAATTCTTTTATCAATATCACCAAAAGTTTACATATTTAAGGGGAAGCCAGGGAGGCTGGAGCCCAGGACCGGGACCAGAGTCCATAACATAATTTATAGGATTACTTAAATTCAAGGCTGGTGGTACTTTGAATAAAGATAGAGCTGGCTAGGGTATGGCCAGATTCGCCTCATTTCCTTTTTCTGAAAAAATTTTATAGACTGGTTCATTAGAAAAATGCTTTAGACATTGTGCAATTAGATTTCACCAGAGAGAGAGAGAGAGAGAGAGAGAGAGAGAGAGAGAGAGAGGTTTTACTGATTTTAGAGAAAGGGGGAAAGAGAAGGAGAAACATCGATTGGTTTCCTGCCATTCACGAAACCTGGGTATGTGCCTGACCGGGAATCCAATTGGACACCTTCTGGTGTGTGAGATAACGCTTCAACCAACTGAGCCATCCAGCCAGAGCTTCACTAGAGCATATTTGACAGAATTATCATGTCCTGAGGTCAAAATGGAGATATGCGAGCTAGATAAGAATATAGTTAGAACCCTAACCAGTTGGGCTCAGTGGATAGAGCGTCAGCCTGTGGATTCAGGGGTCCCAGGTTCTATTCCAATCAAGGACATGTAACCTTGGTTGCAGGCACATGCCCAGTGGGGAGTGTGCAGGAGGCAGCTGATCGATGTTTCTAACTCTCTATCCCTCTCCCTTCCTCTTTGTAAAAAATCAATAAAATATATATTTTAAAAAAGAATGTAGTTAGAATTTGATTCGTTATCAGTTAAATAACTGTATTGCAGACTGGTGACCAATAAGCTATCATCAACCCTGAAGGGAGGCCTTTAGTGTCCTACTTGAGGAAAATGTCCTCTTTCTGTTTACCAGTAACTTGGATTAAGTTGATTGAATTTGTGGATAACAGAGTTCAGAAAGATAGTTAATATATTATGACTGATTCAAAACTTTGATATGAAATTTAAAATAAAAATCACCTACTTATTTTATTTTTAAATATATATTTTATTGATTTTTTACAGAGAGGAAGGGAGAAGGATAGTTAGAAACATCAATGAGAGAGAAACATCAATCAGCTGCCTCCTGCACGCCCCCCACTGGGGATGTGCCCGCAGCCAAGGTACATGCCCTCGACCAGAATCCAACCTGGGACCCCTTAGTCTGCAGGCCAACGCTCTATCCATTGAGCCAAACTGGTTTCGGCTCACCTACTTATTTTAAATATTAGATTTTGATTGTAATTACAATTGTACTCTTAAAGAAAGTTGACTGTTGCCCTGGCCAATGTGGCTCGGTTGGTTGGAGTGGCATCCCATACACCAAAAAGGTGGCAGTTTGGTTTCCTTGTCAGGGGGCACATAGCGAGATGGTGGGTTTGATCTGGGGTTGAGGGAACATGCAGGTGGTAACCAGTCTATGTTTTCCTCTCTCACATCAGTGTTTCTCTTTCTCTCCCTCCTTCTCTTCCTCTCTCTAAAATCAATTAAAAAAAATTTTTTTTTAAATTAGGAAAAAAAGTAGATTATTGCTGGATTTTGGAAATCTTTTGGATAATAGAAGATTTGTGTTGTACATTTTGACATACAATTATCAGTTGCTTGGGGAGTTTTTAATATTACTACTTGAAAATTTTGTTTTAACACTTAATGTTGCTTGTTCCTTTATTTTTGCACTTACCATCAAGGCCCTCAGTGCTTATTTTCTTTATTTCCAATTGAGTATCCTTTTCCAAATAGCAATTGTTTAAATCTTATTTTGCTGAGCATCACCCCATTTGATTCTTAGCTCATTACTTTACCAAGCTATTTGGAGTGCCCTTAACTTCATTGGTCAATACCACACAATTTTCTGGTTTTCCCTATGTTCTCCTCTTTTCCAAGGCACCTTCTATAGTCCCCTCTTCCACTATTTCTGCCTTCATTTCATCCCTATGACCTGGCAACGTGTCTCCTGTTATTGTATTTCAATCTCCTTTATTCTTTAGGAATAAATAAAGTTCATGTAACTCTTCATATAAGCTTAACCTGTGCTCTCCTTTGCCCTCAAACTTTTGTTCTTTTTTCTCTTTCCATTCACTGTCACAGTACCTAGAAAAGCAACCCCCACTTGCTGTCTTTATAATTCTTCACCTTTTACCTTAACTTACTGTGACTTGGCTCTCTTCCTACCCTCACACAGTTATATTGAAGCTATTAGTCTTAAAGGTTCAGCACCTCCTCACTGCCAAATGAGATCCTTCTCAGACATTCATCCTCTTTTCGGATGTTGTTGATTACTACATCTGCTTCCCTTTTGGTTTTTATGACATTCTCTTCTTGGTCTCTATCTTTCAAATCACTTGTGTTTTTCACTGACTTCCCTCTTCCTTTCTCCTCCCCAATGTAATTATTTCTCAAGATTTAATCTTTAGCCCTTTTCTATCATTGTACTTCCTTTTTTTTTTCTAGGACAGTCTTAACTCCAATGATTTCACTATTTTTATCTC
>PVJN01002720.1:10835-47455 GCA_004026805.1 Lasiurus borealis
TTTTTTTTTTTTTTTTTTTTTTTTTTTTTTTTGGTTCACTAGCATACTCTTGATGTTCGATATTTCTTTTATCGAGAATCCCCCCTCCCTCAATGTTTGCATATTAAAATTCATTAAGACTCAGCCAAAATACCTCCTTTCTTTTTAGTGTTTTCATTTGCAATAGTTGTTGCCTAGTCTGTACAACCGTAATTCTGCATCACTCTTCTAGCACTTACATGATGTCTTGTGTATTAGTTACAGGATCTGTTTACATATCTCTCTTTCTGGATTGTAAGACCCATTAGTGCCAGGACTTCATTAATTTTTGTTGATGCCTTAACCATCTTCTGCAACGGAGAGATCCAGAGTTGTGTAGAGTTTACTCATGTTTAAAATAATTTTTTAAAATACGTTTTTTAATTATTTTTAGAGAGAAAAGACGGGAGAAGGAGGGAAAGAGAGAAACATCAATGTGAGTGAAACATCAATTGGCTGCCTCCTGCACATGCCCCACCAGGGATTAAGACTGCAACCAAGGCATGTGCCCTGACGGGGAATCAAACAGTAACCTTTTGGTGTATGGAATGACACTCAGCCAACTGAGCCACACTAGCCAGGGCTAAAATAATTTTATCAGACATATGTGCAAGGTATCATGAAGGATAACAAAGATATGTAAAACGATGGCCAGCCTATTTGAGAATTTATCATATACTAAAAGAGATTAAAAAATACTAATAATTTGTTCTAAGGCACTGGTCTAGAGCCACAGTTTGCCGTTCTGTTGACTAATGAGTTTGCCGACCACTGTTCTAAGGCAAAAACTTCAAGAGTTTTACTAGGCTCCGTAAGATCCCTCACAGACTGACGTCCTTTCTGGTGGATGATCAAGGAAAGTTTTATGAAGAAAACACTGGAGCTGGATTTTGAAGAATGGGTAGACTGTTTGTAGGTGATGATTGGCAGAAAATTTGACAGGAATGGAAACTAAATCAGCATGGCTACCAGGACTGCATGCTGTGTTGTATTCTGTATGAATGGTTCTCCTGAAATCTTTGCAGTACAGTAACCCAGAATATGTGAAATAGTGGGAGACAAAAATGCAAAGGAAAATGAGGGTTAGATTGTGAAAGATCTTTAATGTTAGACTATGGAGTTTGAAATAAAGTTTCATAAAGAATGAATAATGAAAAATATGTGATCAGATACATTGTTAGCCCTCAATCTCTTCTTGGCTGTCACATGTAAATCCTGTTACTCATCATTACTTCTACTATGTGTGTATTCAATATCTGATTTGTGGGGTGGCCATGAATGAAGAGCATTGGTGCTAATGAAACCATGTTCATTGAAACCAAGCAGGAGTCTTGAAGTCTATGGAAAATAAAGTCATTCCACAAGTATTTAGCATTTCTAGTTCCAAGTAGACAATGGTTATCTAGGTAGACAAATTCTTACCCTTTTTTAAAATATATATATATTTTATTGATTTTTTTTTTTTTTTTTTACAGAGAGGAAGGGAGAGGGATAGAGAGAAACATCGATCAGAGAGAAACATAGATCAGCTGCCTCCTATACGCCTCCTACTGGGGATGTGCCTGAAACCAGGGTACATTCCCTTGACTGGAATCGAACCTGGGACCTGGGACCTGGGACCCTTCAGTCCGCAGGTGGATGCTCCATCCACTGAGCCAAACCGGTTTTGGCAAATTCTTACCCTTAATGTAACTTAAATTTTTGTGGGGAAGAGAGGCAATAAACATATAAGCAAATAGTGTATACTGAAAGGTTAGGTTGTGATAAATGTTATGAAGAAAAATAATCAGGGTAAAGGATAGAGTAGTATTCCTTTTGATAGGATGATCAGGGAAGGCCTGCCTGTAAGGAGATAAGTGGGGCGAGATCTGAATGAAGCAAGGGATCGGTCAAGTGCATTCTCAACAGTTTCAGGTAGAAGGAACAGAACAGCCAGTGTGAAGGCATTGAGTCAGGAAAATGCTTGGCCAGGAATATGAATGTAATACCAGGATTTGAATGTTGACAATGAATATAGTTGAGATACACAACTGGATCTTTTTTTTTTAATATCTATCTAAACATAAATAAGAGCCTCATTTATTTAGAACTTTACTTGTCAGGTTTCATTGGATTAATGGAAATTACTCTCTTGAATGGGCATCTAAGAGTGCTGTGATTCTTAGGGCTCCCTTCTCTCACTCCAGTGTCGAGTCCTGGAGACACATGGTTACATTTGACACTCACAGCTTAGGGAGAAAACAAACTCAGGTGTATGTATGTTGAGGGAGTGGGTTTAATGGATGAAACCACTTATTGTAAAACTGTGTGATAAAATGTGTGAGAATTTTCCATGGTATGAGAAAATAAGTGAGTGAATAATTACCATAATCTAGAAGTGATGTTTGATAATTAAAGCTACTAACAGGAAGTCATATTTCCAGATAAGCTTTGAGAGATCAGTCATTTAATGAAGTAGAATAGCATTTTAAACTCATGAAGGTATGAAGAGGACACTAGGCTTCTATCTGGTTGACAGAGAAGGAGAGAAAAGACAAAGATGTTTCTTCTTAGGTGTTTTCCTTGGGTATTAGTGAACCCAGTTGTGTCACAGCTAGCCATCTGCCTCTTGTCTCAGTATAGTAGGTAGAGTAAACTGGTTCCTGATAGGCTTTATAAACAAATCAACAAGTTACAGCTCAGGTTAAAACATTGGTCATAATACATGGAGTACATATAAGTAATATTGAGGCTATTTGATCTATATAACTGGAGTTTGTTCATTCTACTAATACCTGAACATCTGCTCTGCTCAATACTATGTGACAGACAAGTTAAAGAAGTAAGTAACACATTGGTTAGGTTTTGTAGCAATGGGGGCTGTATTAAAAACAGTATAATCAAGAGTGTTCAGAAGATGGAGCACTATTTTAATTATTTATAACAGAAAATAATTTTATTTTTTACCCTAAATATCATTTTCAACTATGTTCTTGAATTTTCCTTCCCTGCCAATAAAACATTTTAATCAGATCCCATAGCTTTCTGGTCTTCTTAAAAAGTATTCTTTAGTCTGAATCAAAATTTCAATCTCATAGTAAAATTAAAACAACTCTTCTACCTTGGCTCTGGATATGCAGAAAAGGCGGTGAAAGGATATTTTTCTTGGATTGGTTTGGGAAGTCTTCTATGAGGTGACATTGATGATGATGCTAACTAAGCCTTGAATGATCTGCATTTTAGGCAAAGATCTTGAGGTGCAGTGGTGAGCTTGGCATATTTGAGAAAAACCATTTTTTAAATGTATTTTTATTTATTTCAGAGAGGAAGGAGAGGAAGAGAGAAATAGAAACATTAGTAATGAGGGCAAATCATTGATCAGCTGCCTCCTGCATGACCCACACTGGGGATTGAGCATATATCCTGACCGGGAATTGTACTGTGACCTCCTGATTCATAGATTGATGCTCAATTACTGAGCCACGCTGGCCGGGCTGAGGAGCACCTTTAAAAAGGTTGTGTGACTGGAACATAGAATTGCCAGTATTCAAATATATACTGTAGTTTGTGGTTCTTTTGGTTAATGAGGATTTCAAATATGGTTTTAAAATCACGTAACTGGGAGCACTAGTGGCTCATAGACAATATAGGAACCCACACATTCAAATAGTGAACCTAATAATTTATTTGAGGAAATTAAAATATACAAATTGGATTCCTTTTGTAAGTTATTAGAATATCATCATTGGATATAATGTGTAATCAATAGATTAGAGACTTCAAAGAGGAAACAAATACAGATCTTAAAACAACTAAACTCCTTGTAGTCAAAATGTTATGGTCATGAAAAAATACAAAGGATAAAAAATAATTGCTATCCATACTATTATTTCTTGTCTTGCCTTCAGCTTGTCCTTTTACCATAACTCTTTTTTGCACTTCTGTCATGAAGAAGATGTAGCATGATGATGTATTAATTTGAGAGAGAGAGAGAAAGAGAGAGAGAGAAATTGATAGGTTGCTTCCTGTACGGGCCCCAGCCTGATTGAACCTGAAATCTAGGTATGCGCCCTGACCTGGAATCAAACCCATGGCCTTTTGATGTACGGGACAATGCTCCAACCAGCTGAGCCATCCGACCAGGACAAAAACTTTATTAACTCATTATTTGAAAAAGCATTCTTGGGAGGTGATGCAGATTTTTTTAAGTAGTACTCTGTTCTGGAAAGATCCGTATAGTATCTTTCATTACTGGCCTATAACACCTTCCCACACGCCAAACACATTATAAAAAGTTAAGCTTTTTCTGTAACTTACTCCTAATGCATGTTTTGTTTGTTGTTTGCTTTTAAACAACAGTGGCTACAACTAAGGGATTGTGAGACTTTACTGTGAATCTCTTTTTTCCCCCTCTTATTTATTGATTTTTAGAGAGACAGAGAAAGGGGAGAGAGAGAAACATCTGTTTGCTGTCCCTTGTATGTTCCCTGACCAGGATGGAACCACAACCTTAGTGTATCAGGAGGATACTCTAACCAGTTGAACTACCCTGCCAGGGCTTTTGGTTTTGTTTTTAAATTTTTTAAAATCTATTAATTTGAGAGAAAGAGATAAAGGGAGGGAGGGAGAAAAAGAAATATCAACTTGTTGTTCCACTTATTTATGCATTCATTAGTTGCTAATTGTGTATGCCCTAGTTGGGATCGAACCTGCAACCCTTCGGTGAACAGGCTGACATGCTAACCATTGAGAAACACGACCAGGGTCGTTTGTTTTGTTGCATTTTAAATAACCATATCTTCAGAGAAGTGATTGTGGGACTTGACTGTGAATCTGTCTTTGTCTTGTCTTTTCTTATTTATTGACTAGAAGCCCAGTACACAAAATTTGTGCACTCGCGGGGGGGAGGGGAGAGGCGGTCCCTCAGCCCAGCCTGTGCCCTCTCGAAGTCCAGGAGCCCTTGAGGATTATCTGACTGACAGCTTAGGCCCTTTCCCCCTGAGGAGAATGGGCATAAGCCATCAGTCGGATATCCTTAGTGCTGCCGTGGAGGTGAGAGAGGCTCCTGCCACTGCTGCTGAGCACACCAGCCATGAGCCCAGCTTCTGGCTGAGCAGCGCTCTCCCTGTGGGAACACACTGACCACCAGTGGGCAGCTCCTGTGTTGAGCAGAGTCTGCCTTCTGGTGGTCAGAAGGCAACCACATCATAGCAACCAGTCATTCCACCATGGGGCTGAACCTGGCTCTCTGATATTCCCCAAGGGGTCCCAGATTGCGAGAGGGTGCAGGCCAGGCAAGGGACGCAGAAGGTTGGCCAGCCGGGTAGGGACTGTGGAAGGGCTCCAGGGCATGTCCAGGCTGTCTTGCTGAGTCCTGATTAGCTGGATCCCAGCAGCAAGCTAACATACTGGTCAGAGTGTATGCACCTTGGTGGTGAGTGCAGATAGACAGACATCAATTTGCTGTTCTGTGTATGTATCCTGACCAGGACTTGAACCTGCAACCATGATGTTTTTAACTGATTCTTTCATTATGTAATACTTTTCAGCTAAAGCTGAATATATTTTATTTGAGTCTGTGCAAGCAACATTTTAAGACATCCTGATTTTTTAATACTGATAGAGCAGGTAATGGGAACTGAACCTTTGTTCACTTGTTTTTCTCTCATCTTTATTTTTTTCCTTACTATTTTCATCCTTTCTCCTAATTGTTTCTGAGAAACTTGATACTGTTTTTTTCCCCTCAGCCCTAATATGAAGGCAATATTAACACATTGCGGACCAGTAGTTTTATTGCTAGCTTTACCCAGTGAACAGATAAGTTTCTATTGAACGAGTACAAAAAACATTTTACTTCAATGTTAAAGGAACACTTCAAAATTAAATACCAATTGCATTTTAAAGTTATTTATTATATGTTCTTACAAGCTAATACCTTTTTAAATTATGATACTTTGTAAAACTGTGTAATGTGAAACGAGAATTCTCATGATCCATCCACAGTGTGTTAAGTAAAAAGCAATGGGGAATACAAGTCATTTGAGAGTTTAAGGCTTTAATATTGCTTTTGTTGAATCATTTGCAACATTCTTTCTCTCAGTCCCACATCTCATTATCACCAAATCTTGTTATTGAAGCAGAAGTAGTTGTAGTTCTAATATTATAATGATAGCCAACACTAACATTTCACACATAATAATCTGAGTGGCCAGATTATTATGATCTCTGAACATATCATAATCTGGCCACTCAGTGTATATCCTATATAATAAAAGGCTAATATGCAAATTGTCCCCTCAATCAGCAGTTTGACCAGCAGGCAGGCCAGCCAACTGCCCATGTCCCCTCCCCCTGGATAGGCTAGCCAGACCCCACCCATGCACGAATTCATGCACCAGGCCTCTAAGATACACACACACACACACACACACACACACACACATACACATACACACACATCCTATCTAATAAAAGAGTAATATACAAATTAACTGTACCTCCACTACACCCATGAGTCATGCTCACAGGCCAATCAAGAGTGAGCATGCAAATTAACCCAACCAACATGGCTTTGGCCACAGAGAGAGCAGGAGGGAGGCTTGGGTTTCCCCAGCAATGGAGGAAGCCAGGCTTTCCACACACCCTGGCCAGCCCAGGCCTTCATTTAAGGCTACAGAGTTTCTATTATAGAAGACAAATAAATTCCAACAGAAATGGCTGCTGCTACAGAGCGAGTAGAAGGCTTGGCTCTGCTCCAGGCTACAAAGTTTCAATCGTAGAGGATAAATAAATCCCAGATACCAGGGATTTGGTTTGCCGGGGGGGGGGGGGGGGGGGGGGGGGGGGGGGGCATGGCCAGCCTGCAAACCACCACAGGGCCCTCTCCCAGGCCACCCATGCCTCCACGGAACCCCCACCCTGATCTGGGACACCCTTCAGAGCAGACCAGCTGGCCCCCACCCATGCAGCAGGCTTCTATCTAATAAAAGTAATATGCAAATTGACCATCACTCCAACACACAAGATGACTGTCCCCATATGGTCAAAGATCCTGCCCCCATGTGGACACAAGATGGGCCAGCAGGGGACGGCAGTTGGGAGGAACCAGGCCTGCAGGAGAGGGCAGTTAGGGGTGACCAGGCCAGCAGAGGAAGGAAGTTGGGGGTTGTCCCAACCCTCGGGTGAAGTCAACGAGGACCCTAGAGGGGGAGTGGGGATGAAAGGGACAAGAGACACAAGGAATGGAGACAAGACAAAGTTCTGATCAAGTCTCGTTTATTCAACAGGAGTTCGAGGTATTTATAGTGAGAAGGAGGAATGAGGCCTAGCCCTTAAGGCGAAACACCTGACTTACGGGAAAGAGATAGGGTTTGGGATAATTGAAACCTAGCCCGAGGTTAGTGCTAACGTGGCTGAAGCTTACTACAAAATGGCTGTCAAGCACAAGTTTCCCACAGGGGGTGACCAGACCTGCAGGGGAGGGAAGTTAGGGGTGACCAGGCCCGCAGAGAGGATAGTTAGGGGCAGACTGCTGGCAGGGGAGCAGTTAGGCACCAATCAGGGCAGGGGAGTGGTAAGGGTGTTATCAGGCTGGCAGGCAGAATTGGTTAGAGGCAATCAGGAAGGCAGGCAGGCAAGCAATTGGAAGCCAGCAGTCCTGGATTATGAGAGGGATGTTTGACTGCTCGTTTAGGCCCAATCCCACTGGGCAGTCGGACATCCCTCAAGGGGTCCCAGATTGGAGAGGAGAGGCTGCAGGCTGGGCTGAAGGACACACCCCTCCCCTCCATGCACGAATTTTATGCACCAAGCCTCTAATACACACGCACATGCACACACTGAGTGACCAGATTATTATGCATTCAGAGAACATAATAATCTGACCACTCAGTGTATAGCCTTATAACAGCCTTTTCAAATACATACATATTATATTCATTTTATATAGATGAAACTGGAACAAAAAGTTTAAGTAATTTACTAAAGGTAACACATTTGGGAAGTGGCTATGTCATAATCTTATTCTTATAAAATCTGTTTCATCACCATCTTACCATTAACACCTTCCTTTCTATTTCATTGCCTCAGTTTTGGGTATAATCATTTATTGTCCTATTGTAGTAATTTTTTGCTAGACTCCTTTTCAATTTTTCCTTCAGTGAATTTATAGGTGATCTTTCAAGAAGTTGAGTATTATTCATGTCAATAACCAATGGCTATCATTCTCCCACCATCCAAAGAATTGTTTTATCTAATGTATTACAAATTGTTTCTATCATTTATTTTGCTTAGATTGAATACTTTCTTTTCTCAACCTTGGAACTACCATGTTCTCTAAGAAGCTTTTTCATGGAATAGGGTATTGAGAAATGTGGATGCTAGGTATAATGTCTACTGGGGTGTCACTCCCTGCAGACTCTCAGAGGCTGAACTAGATATACACACACATACCCTATACTTAATTGTGTATCTGTATTATTGAAACCCATGAGTTCATCTCAATTCAATAAATTAATTTCTATCCTTCTCCTTTTCCATATATGTAACTTCCTTCTCTGGAAGTCAGAAATCTGGCTTTTGGACTGAATTATTCAGGAAACAGGAAGGAAGGGATAGAAGGAAGGGAAGAAGCTAGTACAATATTATTGATATATATGTGTGTGTAAAACTCACTGTACATTTCTTAAATTCAGGAAGGGAAGAAGCTAGTACAATATTATTGATATATATGTGTGTGTAAAACTCACTGTACATTTCTTAAATTCAGAATATATGTGTGTGTGTGTATATATATATATATATATATATATATATATATAGCCAACTGTACGAATGTCCAAAAACTGACCAGCCAGTACATATGACGTGCACTGGCAATTTAAAAAAAACATTGACTTGCGCATGCATGATACATATAAAACTCCCACTGGCACCAGTCGTACATGTGTGTTTCGATCTGTCATTGTCAGTCATGAATTTAGTTGTTTTTGTTGACATTCTGAAGCTGAAAGAAAGCAGCAGCATCTACAGAATATATCTGAAGACCCACTATTGGCACAGCGTATCTCTGAAGCCAAAAGAAGCTGGTGTTGTCCACAGAATGTATCTGAAGACCCAACTATTGGCACAGCATACCAATTGAGTGATGATTCCATTGATTCAACAGATGATGCCAAAAAGGAAAAATTTCCCATCAAATTTCTTAGTATTATTACTCCTTCAGGAATGCTGCATCATAAATTAAAATTGAAAGTAGTTGCAATCATCATGCTCCTGAGAAATCTTAATAGTAAATGAGGTCTTTGTAATGGTAGTAGATTTATTATCAAAAGATTGTGACCTAACATAATTGAAGCCGAAGTATTAACAGGACCTGCGGAAGGAGAGGTTGTTCTGATTCCAAGAATTAATTTGTCCCCGTTTAACACTGGCTTCCCATTTAAATTAATTGGAAGATAATTTCCTATAATACCAGCATTTATGATAACTATTAATAAATCACAAGGACAAACTCTACACCAGTGATCACCAGCCTTCGGGACCTCACAGACCACTAGTGATCCGTTGACCATAAGTTAGCAACCACTACTAGAAAGGTGTCCTTAAACTAGCAGTCGCCAACCTTTCAGACCTCATGGACCACCAATGGTCCCTGGACCACCAGTTGGCAACCACTGCTCTAGACAGACTAGGAATATTCCTACCTGAACCTGTTTTCAGACATGGTCAGTTATATGCTGCTTTCTCTCAAATTTGAAGAGCGTGTGACATTAAAGTGTAAATACTTCATCACAAGGAAAATTAATCAAGCACTCTGAAAGTGTTTTTACTGTTAATGTGGTATACAGGGAGATATTAGAATAAGTTTAATCTATTAGTTATTGTTTTCATCAATGTTTTTATATCACGTTTTTGTTTTTATATCGTCTTTGTTGTTTATATATCATGTTATTATTAATTTACATATTTTCATATACATTTTACTAATTTTCTTTCATCTCTGACACTTCTAGTATAAAGAAAGAGTGAATAGCAATATTAAAATATTTCATCTAATTTCCTTTCAATGTGCATGAATCTGTGCATCATGTCACTAGTTCTTTATTTCCTGTTTTTTTTAATTTTTTCACTAGTTCTTTAATAATTAAAAAATAGATTTAATTATTTAATTATAAATGCAGCACTAAAAACTCAAACAAGATTTAAATGAACACCAGCATGACAGTTTTTAAAAGTATTGAATTATGATCAATATACAGGCATTTTTAATAAACATACCTGTAATTTAATAATCAGCACTCATCTGTAATAATAAAAACATAATATGCTAATTAGACCAGACATCCTTCCAGATGACCTCCTGTACGAAACCGGGACTGCGAGGGAAGCCTGGGTCCCAGGTACCTGCTGGTGGCCAGAAGGAAGCCTGGTCCCAGGCACCAGAAGAAAGCCGGTGCCCAGGGGAAGGAAGGCTACTCTTGCACGAATTTCATGCATTGGGCCTCTAGTATTTAGATAAAATGTTAACAGTACCCTCAAAAGCCCTGTCTTTTAACAGTACTCTCTTACTATGTCTCAGCCTCTTATTTGCTATCCCCTTCCCAAGATAATCACTGTTCTGATTTCTGATCGTTGAGGTTGTTTTTTGCCTATTCATGCACATAGTATATACTCTTGTGTCTGACTTCATTACTCAACATTATGTCTCTGAGATTCATCCGCATTATTACATGTTAAACTTTTGTTGCTTTATCTTATTTCATTGTGTATGACTATTCCACAATTTATCCATCCTATTGTTGATGGACATTGGATTGTTTCTAGTGTTTAACTATTGAGAATAAGATACTATGTACTTTATTTTATAAGTAGACAAATGTATGCAGTTCTGTTGGAAGTACACATACAAGTCAAATTGATGGGTTATATAGTATACATACGTTTAGCTTTTGTAGATGCTACTAAATCATTTTTTGAAATGGTTGTACCAAGTTACACTCTTACCAGTACAATGAGAGTTCTGATTTCTCTAAATTATTTCCAATACTTGGTATTATCATTCTTTTGTATTTTAGCCTTTTTGGCAATAAGTAGTAATAATTCACTGTGGGGGGTGGGGGTTAAAATATTTTTTAAATTGATTTTAGAGAAAGAGAAAGGGGGGGTGGAAGGGAAAGAAACAATAATATGAAACATCAATTGGTTGCCTCCTGCAGATATTTGACCAGGCTCAAACCTGCAACCAGGGCATGAACTCGGGCCAGAATTGAACCAGTGATCCTTCGGTGCATGGAATTACTGTACTACATTCAGCCAACTGAGCCACACTGGGCCAGGGCTGATTGTGGTTTTAATATGTATTTTCCTGATGATGAATGATGATGGGTACCTTTTCTTTGGGTTATTTGCCATTTAGATACTGTCCTTGTGAAAGTTTTGTTCAAATATTTTGCCAGTTTTTAAATTGGATTGTCTTTCTTACTGATTTTTAGAAGTAAAACTAACAATGTCTGATACCTAATCAAAAATCTTGGATATATGTATTAGAAATATTTTTTCCACTCTGTGGATTGCTTATTTTTATTCTCTTAACAGTGTCTTTTAAGGAACGAGAGTTCTTAATTTTAACCTAATACAACTTTTCTTTTGTTAATGGTTATTCTTAGTTATAAGGTCATATATATGATTCACACTCTTTTTGTATTAATATTTTGTTTAACTTTTTAAAACAAATAACAAAATAAAAAAAAATTTTAAATAGTTTTGAGCCCTAGCCAGTTTGGCTCAGTGGATAGAGTGTCGGCCTGTGGACTGAAGGGTCCTGAGTTTGCTGGTCAGGGCACATGCCCAGGTTGCGGGCTCGATCCTCCGTAGGAGGTGTGCAGGAGGCAGCTGATGAATGATTCTCTCATCATTGATATTTCTCTCTCTCCCTTCCTCTCTGAAATCAATAGAAGTTTTTGTTTTTTTTTTTTAAAGAATACATCCTGGGACCCTTTTAGGAGTTTCTAAACTACAATTTAAAAAGCACTATAGTAGAATGTGAATTCCTTGAAGGCCTTTTATTTATGTGTTTCAGTGACTAGCATAATTCTTCATGTACAATAGGCACTCAGGTACTAGTTGAATGAATAAATATAATAAATGAATGATTTTAAAAAAGCCCCCTAAAATAAAGTCTTTCATCAGTATTATTATTTTTTCCCTTAAAATACGTTGTTTGAGTTTCAGAAAATAAAGCATTGTCAGAATTTGTTTAAAATTTTTTTTCCTCTATAAGAGAAACATAAAGATTTTAAAGAGAAATGTAATGTGACATTTTCTATTTCAATGAAAACATATTTAACTTTTGGGGAAATAGTGTTCTCCCCCTTTCCCACCATATTTAATGAGAAATACATTTTATGTAGTGACTAGAGGCCCAGTGCATGAAAATTCGTGCATTCAAAAGGGTCCCTCAGCCTGGCCTGCGCCCACTCACAGTTGGGGATCCTTTGGGAGATAACCACTCCCAGAGGGAGCAGGCCTAAGTCATAGTTCAGACATCCTTAGAGCTGCCAAGGAGGTGGGAGAGGCTCCTTAGCTCTGCCGAGAAGGCAAGGGAGGCTCCCATCAGCCTGGTTTGTGGCTAAGCCGAGCTCCCCCTATGGGAACACACTGACCATCAGGGGGCAGCTCCTGCATTGAGTGATCAGTGCATGTCTTAGCAACCGGTTGTTCCACCATTAGGGCCAATTTGCATGTTACCTTTTTATTACATAGGATAGGATGCTTCTACCTTGTGGCTTCTAGATAATTGCCACTAAATTCTTTTAATTTTAGATTTTTGTATTTTACAAACCTGATGAAATTAAGTGTAAGGCTGGATCTGGCCAAAGGTTAGAAGTTCTTTCATTCCTCATTTAGGAAAGATCCAGTGAGTAGTTAAGAAGGTGGTTCTAACAGAACTAAACTGTTCAGATTTGAACTCTGCCACTATTACCTGTAACCTTAGGGAAATAACCTAATCTCAGGCTATAATGTGCAGTATTTTTCATTTATAAAATAATACTGTCACCTAACACATAGGATAGCTGTAAAGATTAAATAAATTTAGCCCTAACTGGTTTTTCTCCGTGGATAGAGCATCAGCCTGTGAACTTAAGGGTCCCAGGTTCGATTCCAGTCAAGGGCAAGTACCTTGGTGCAGGCACATCCCCTGCAGGTGTTGTGCAGGAGGCAGCTAATTGATGTTTCTCTCTCATCGATGTTTCTGACTATCCCTCTCCCTTCCTCTCTGTAAAAAATCAATAAAATATATAGTTTTTAAAAAGATTAAATACATTTGTCCTTATATTTGTTTGTTTATTTTTTGCAAGAATTTATTGACTGCAGCAAAAACATACTTAGGGTAGTGAAACAAGGAAGGGCAAAGAAGAAGCAACAGGAGAACCTAGGCTGGACTGCTTTGGCTTACTGGGAAGTTAGAGAAAAGGGGGAAAAGGGAGACTTGGAGACAAGTTCAGGGGGTTAGCCCAGTACAAGTTGCCACTACCCATTGCTCCCCTGACTGCAAATCTCATGAGATCCCTTAGAGCAGTGGTTCTCAACCTGTGGGTCACGACCCCTTTGTGGGTCGAACGACCCTTTCACAGGGGTCGCCTAAGACTATTGGAAAACACTTATTTCCCATGGTCTTAGGAACCAACACACCGCTCCTTGATGTAGCAAAATGTAGCAATGTAGTTTACTGTTGTCATATTAAGACTGTTACCCATGCTACACCACGATTCAAGACAAAAATTTCATTTATTTGTAATTAGAAAGAAATATTTCACAATATATAATTATATATTGTTTTTTGTGATTAATCACTATGCTTTAATTATGTTCAATTTGTAACAATGAAAATATATCCTGCATATCAGGTTTAAATTACAGTTAGGAAGTAGCAACGGAAATAATTTTATGGTTGGGGGTCACCACCACATGAGGAGCTTTCTTAAAGGGTCGCGGCATTAGGAAGGTTGAGAACCACTACCTTAGAGGTTAGGGGATACATGCCAGTGGGAGAAGGAAAGGGGAAAGGGTAGGACACAGGCTTACTCCCTGGCCGGAGAGTGCTACTTGTATATATTTAGAATAGTATGTGATACATAATTAAAGTAAAATGATCAAAGTGTTGAAGTGATCTATATTGAAGATTATACTAAAGTTAAGTAATACAGAGTATAACTCAAATTTATTTACAGTTATCAGATATTTAAACTACCCATGATATTGTAGAGGAAACTGTCTAAAGGTGAACAAAAGGAAGTCCTCTTTTGTACACAGATATCACATGCATAGATTTCTTTGTTCTCTATTAATCCAGAATAGCCAGATGACATAATATTTGTAATGAAAGAGATAGTAGAAAAATTTGCAATGGAATGATTAAATACAACAGTCTATAATAATAAAAGTCTAATATGCTAATAAGACCAATTGAACAACCTTCCTGCATCCTTCTGGACAACCTTCTAGACGAAACTGTGGTGTCAGGGGCCAAGACAGAAGCAGCCACCATGGCGGGTGGGGGCTGAGGCAGAGGCAGTTAGGGGTGATCAGGCAGGCAGGAAGAGTGGTTGGAGACAGTCAGTTTTTTTCAGATTACTGCAGGATTCCTGTGGGATTCAGCAGTTGGACATCCCACGAGAAAGCCCAGATTGTGAGAGGGTACAGGCCTGTCTGAGGGCCTCTAATAATAATATAATGAGAAAGTTTTTTTAATTCTACCCTTCCATAAACTCAATTTCAAGCATCCCACCCTGATTACTTCCTCCTATCTTTCTAACTCACACTAAAACTCTTATTTCAGTAATCTAACTCTACTAGGGCCTCCTTTTCATTAACTATACCTGATTATTGTTTAATGTCTTAGATCTCAGGGGCTTTAACTTTCATCAAATTAGGAAAAATTGGCTTTATTTCTTCAAATATTCCCTCCACCACAAGACTCCAGTTATATGTGGGTTAGATCGTTTGATGTTGTCCCACAGCTCACAAATGCTCATTTTTAAAAAAACAACTTTTGTTTCTAGAATGTTCAGGCTTTCCTCTATCTTCTTGAATGCGTTTGGAGAATTGTTCTCTCTTCATTACAAATATTATGTCATCTGGCTATTCTGGATTAGTAGAGAACAATACTCCAAACGCATTCAAGAAGATACAGGAAAGCCTGAACATCCTAGAAACAAAAGTTGGAGTATATTTATAATAGGTGACTTAATGTCTTTGTCTGCTAAAACTATCCATGTCATTTCTGGGTCAGTTTATGTTGTGGGTTTTTTTGGTTCGTTTTGTTTGTTTTTCAGATTTTTCTGCTTTTTTGCCTGTCCTATTTTTATTGGATGCAAGACATTGTTAGTTTTAAGAGCTGTATTTTTTATTTTTTAAATTTTCACCCGAAGATATGTGTATTGATTGTAAAGAAAAGGAGAAAGAGAAACATCGATGTGAGAACACACTGATTGGCTGCCTCCTGCACAGACATCCCCCTCCCCTAACCCTGCACCCTCACCCTCCCCCCATCCCTTGTCTGAGGATTGAGGCTGCAACCTAGGCCTGTTCCCTGACCAGGAACCGAACCAGGAACCTTTTGGTGCACAAGACCATACCAAACTAACTGAGCCACACAGGCTAGGGTGAGTGACTAGATTTTTAAAATTTCCTTTAAATATTTTGATTTGGCTGTGACACAGTAAAGTTACTTGGCATCAACTTGATTCTTTTGAAGCTTGCTTTTAAGTTTTGTTAGGGTGAGTCTTAGAACAGTGGTTCCCAACCTTTTTTTGGTCATGCCCCACCTAAGCATCTCTAAAATCCTGATGCCCCTCCCCCCCTGTAACATATAATTCTTACTATTTTACAAAACAGTAAACTCTTATTCACATGGAGGAATCCTAAAAGGCCATTAACTTGGTCTAAACAAGCTTCCAAAGAACATGGAATCCATGAAAGAGAAAAATAAAAGAACTCAAGGACAGTTGAAGTACTGAGGAAAAGATCAGTAAGAAACTGTTAAGAAAAATAATAGTATGAGGTGATATGAAAAAATAGAAAATAAAGTTTCAAAATATAATGGATAACTGAAATGAATAAAATGTCACAATATATATTTATATGCTGTATATGAGGCCCCTAGAATCATAAGAAATGCAAAAAAAAATGCACCGTTGATAACTCATTTTCAAATTGTCCCCCTTAAAAACCAAATCCCTCCCTCCCTCCCCCACCACTGTGGGACATGTACCTCACATTGGGAACCCACTGGTCTAGAACAACATTCAGGGTAGGGCTACTTTGGCTTCACTGTAAATGCAATATCTTTTGGAGGACTCTACCCAATGCCTAGCTTGTTAAGGAACATTTAACTTTGTCCAGCTGGCATGGCTTAGTGTTTGAACATCGACCTATGAACCAGGAGGTCACAGTTCAATTCCCGGACAGGGTACATGCCTGTGGGCTCAATCTCCAGTGGGAGGTGTGCAGAAGGCATCCGATCAATGGTTCTCTCGCATCATTGATGTTTCTCTCTCCCTCCCTCTCTCTCTCTGAAATCAATTATATATATATATATATATATATATATATATATATATATATATATATGTATATGTATATATGTATATATTTATATTTATATTTATATTTATATTTATATTTATATTTATAAAGGAACATTTAACTCTAGCTGGTGGGAACACAAACTCTTCCTAGCCCTGTGTGAGCTCTGAGGATTATTTTGTCCACTCCTTTCTCATGGTTCTTAATCCAATCTCTATAGTTTTCTCACACAAGTGTCTAGGTTAATATTCAGTCTCTAGGGGGCCCCTCTGCATATCTCCATAGTTTCCTCTCTAGTTTCCTTTTTTTCTGGTACTCATGTGCCACAAAATTTTGTTGCTTTGGCTTCCCAAACTTTGAAATCTGTCTTCTAAACTTAGTGGAATCACCAGGCTGTTTTGATTCTCCTGTTTGTGCTGAAACTATAGGAAGTATGCTTGGGTATTTGTAGGGCTCTGTTTTCCTTTTCTTAGAAAGCACTGTCTTTGTAATTGTTTAGGCAGGTAGGGAAAGTTAGTTCTTGTTACTCCATCATGGTTGGAAGTAGTGGTCTCCTCTTGTCTCTTATCCTAATGTTCCTTCTCTCCCTCTTACCCATCATAAATTCTCTATTCAGTTATTATAGTCACTCCCATGGATACAGTTTTGACTCCTCGCTCCTCTCTTGTGTCACTGAGGAAAACCATGTTCTCACCTTTCAGTGCCAGGATCTATGTTGCATAAGCAAAAGACATGGTCATACTATTTTCACTTTAAATTCATGACCACAAACTATAATTGAGCCCTGTCACACTATATTTCCATAGTAATTTATTCTCCTGCTTTCCTAAATATCTATTTCACATATGTTCTCCAAGATTCCAGCACTCCTCCCTTATCTCCCAAGCATTTTTCTTATTTCAACATCACTGAGAAACTAAAGCAATTAAAAAATGAACTTCTCAGCACAGTGCCAGCATCTGTTTCCCACCAGTATCTACAGGTGCATTCTTTGCCTTCCCCTCTTAGCATACAGCCATTTCTTTTACCCATTAGATTCCATTCTCTTCTGCTTCCCCAGGACAATTTAAATTCTATGGCAAATTCTCCTTCATCAATATTATGTCCTGGGACATGCCTATTAATATACAAACATTGTATTCCATCCTTTTTTTTTTGCGCTTTTATTTTTTTTAATATATTTATATATATGTATATATATATATATATATATATATATATATATATATATATATATTTTTTTTTATTGATTTCAGAGAGAGAGGATAAGGGAGAGAGAGATAGAAATATCAATACTGAGTGAGAATCATTGAACAACTGCCTCCTACATGCCCTTCACTAGGGATCGAGCCCGCAAACCAAACATATTCTTCGACCAGGAAGAGAACCATGCCATCTGGGTTCATAAGTTGATGCTCAACCCCTGAGCCACACTAGCTGGACTGTGTGCCATCTTTAAAAAACAGTGGACTCCCTCTCATTATATGAGTTATTAGGCCATTTCTGTTCTCCCTTTTAAAGCTAAAATTATCAAGTTCTTTGTACTTTTTCTAGTGCATTTCTCTCTCATTTTTTAATATATATTAAATATATTGATTTTTTTTACAGAGAGGGAGAGGGATAGAGAGTTAGAAACATGGATGAGAGAGAAACATTGATCAGCTGCCTCCTGCACACCCCCTTCTGGGGATGTGCCCGTAACCAAGGTACATGCCCTTGACCAGAATCAAACCTGGGACCCTTCAGTTCACAGGTTCTATCCACTGAGCCTAACGAGTTAGGGCTTAAAATATATTTTTATTGATTTCAGACAGGAAGGGAGAGAGATATATAAACATCCATGATGAGAGAGAATCATTGATTGGCTGCCTCTGGGGAGTGAGCCCGCAACCTAAGAATGTGCCCTGATTGGGAATTGAACTGAGACCACCTGATTCATAAATTGAGGCTCAACCACTGAGCTATGCTGACTATGCTTCCCTTTAAAAAATAAAAGTAATAATTACGATAAATCTCCCACCCATCGGACACTATACGTAGTTACTAGATTGTTATTGACTATATGCTGTACGTTAGATCCACATGACTGTTCTGTACAACCAATTAGTATTTCTTAATCCCTTCACCTTTTTCACCCACCCCAGCAACCCCCTCCCATCTGGCAACGGTCAAAACGTTTTCTGTTTCTGTATTGCTTGTTTGTACATTTTGTTTTTAGATTCAATTTTTGATAATGTATTTATTGCCATTTTACTGCTCATACTCTTTTTTATTTGATCTTAAAGAGAAGAAGGGAGAGAGAGAGAGAGAGAGAGAGAGAGAGAGAGAGAAGCATTGATCAGTTGCCTCCTGTAAGCACCCCAATTGAGGATTGAACCTACAACCTGGTTATGTGCCCTGACCCGGAATCAAGTCCACCACCTTTAGTGTACAGAATGACACTCCAACCAACTGAGCTACACTGGCCGGGGCTATTGTTCATATTCTTGATCTTCATCTTAAAGAAGACCCTTTAACATTTCATATGATACTGGTTTGTTGGTGATTAACTCCTTTAGATTTTTCTTGACATGGAAGTTGTTTAGCTGTCCTTCAAGTCTAAATGATAATATTTCTGGGTAGAGTGATATTAATATAGGTCCTTGCTTTTCATCATTTTGAATATTTCTTACTACTACCTTATGGCCTGCAACATTTCTCTTGAGAAATCAGCTGACATATTTTTTATCTTTATTTTTCAGATTATTATAATTGTTCCTCTTTTATATAATCTATGTTTTGAACTTTGCATATAGTAGATTTCTTGTCTCATTTTTGTTTAATTCTTTTTCTGGTGCTTTGCTCCGTCCTTTCATTTGGGATGTGTTTCTTTGTTTCCTTATTTTGGAAGCCTCCCTGTTTGTTTCTATGTATTAGGTACAGCTGTTACATCTTCCAGCCTTGGTAGAATGGCCTAATGTAGTAGTTGTCCTGTAGGGTCCAGTGGCACAGCCTTTCTATCACTGCGGCTGGGAACTCAAGGTAAGGCCCCCTGAGTGGGCTATACATTTTCATCTTGTGGTTGAGCCTTGATTGTTGTTGGCACATCAATGGGAGGGATTTACTCAGGTCAGTCAGTTACAAAGACTGTGACCACTTATTTCTGACCATGTGGAGGATCAATGTGAAAGGACCCAGCCCATGGAGCAGGACTTACCTGGCAGGACTCGGGTGTCTACTGAGTCCACTTCTTGAGTATGACCCTTGTGGCAGTTCTTAGGTGGTTCTTTGATATTGTCTGAAGCTGTCCATTGATTGCACTTGTTCTGGGGCCTCCCATGAGGTGCAGACCAAGGTCAGCTCTGGTCTGTGTTCTGCCTGGGGCCACTTGGATAAGCTATAAAGTGATCTGCAAATAACTGCTACTTGTGCTGGGCTTGGAGGGGCTCAGGCAAGGCTAAGCTATCAACTGAGGCTGGCTGCTGCTAATGCTAGGCCTGGAGCCACTTAGCTGGTGGTATGGGACTCACTGAGGACACATGCTTCTTCTTTGAGATAATTTATTAAGATCTCTTAACTATACTCCAATACGGCTTTTGTTCATATTACCCTAGAAAAACTATTATTGATAAAGTCTCAGTAACTTTCATGTTGCTATTTCAGGGGTTGTCCTACATAATCTCTCAGGAGCATTGCTAAAGTTAATCATCCCCTCTTTTTCTTTTTTTTTTAAATATTTTATTGATTTTTTTACAGAGAGGAAGGGAGAGGGATAGAGTTAGAAACATCGATGAGAGAGAAACATAGATCACCTGCCTCCTGCACACCCTCTACTGGGGATGTGCCCACAGCCAAGGTACATGCCCTTGACCAGAATCAAATCTGGGACCCTTCAGTCCACAGACCACTGCTCTATCCATTGAGCCAAACCGGTTTCGGCCATCCCCTTTTTCTTGATAAGTTTTCATTCACTTGGTTTCCAGAATGCCATACTCTTTGTGTGTGTCATTTAAATTTTTTTAAATTTATTTTTTTGAATTACAGTTTATATTCAGTATTATTCTGTATGTTATCATGATACTATTGACTATAATCCCTATGCTGAAATCTACATCTTTGTATCTGTTCTGTAACTACCAATTGTACTGCCTCATCCCTTCACCTTTTCCACTCAGCTCTCCATCCCCTCCCCTCTGACAACTGTAAGTCTCTTCTCTGTATCTATGAGTCTGTTTTATTTATTTTGTTCATTAGATTCCACATGTAAGTGAAATCATATAGTTTTTTGTCTTTCTTTGTCTGACTTACATCACTTAGCATAATACCGTCTAGAGCAAGCATGTCAAAATCAAAGGCTAACACAGGCCAAATAAACGAGGTATGTGACCTATGGCCCGCTAGTTTGACATGTATGCTCTAGATCCATCTATGTTGTTGCAAAAGATAAAGCTACATTCTTTTTTATGGCTGAGTAGTATCCATTGTGTAAATGTACCATAGCTTTTTTATCCACTCTTCTACTAGTGGGCACTTGAGCTGCTTCCATGTCTTCTTGGCTATTGTAAGTAATGCTGCAATGAACATAGGGATGCTATACTCTTTCAGATTAGTGTTTTGGGTTTCTTCAGAGGATTTCCTAGAAGTATAATCACTGGTCATAAGGCAGTTCCATTTTTAACTTTTTGAGGAACCTCCTCAACATTTTTCATAATGTTTGCACTGCCAAGAATGCACCAGGGATCACTTTTATCCACAACCTTACCAACACTCCTTTGTTGATTTATCTTTGGTAGCCATTTATCTATAGTATCTCATTGTGTGGTAGGTTTTTTTTTTTTTAATTCAATAAATCTTTATTATTCAGATTATTACATTTGTTTCTCTTTTTTCCCCTCGTAGTTCCCCTCCACCCGGCTCCCACCCATCCCTCTACCCTTCCCTCCCCCTGCATTGTCCTCATCCATAGGTATATGATTATTGTCCAGTCTCTCCCTGCACTCCCCTCATCTCATTCTCCCTGAGAATTGTCCATCTACTCCCTTTCTATTCTCCTGATTCTATTATATTCACCAGTTTATTCTGTTCATCAGATTTTTAATTCACTTGATTTTTAGATTCACTTGTTGATATGTATTTGTTGTTCATAATTTTTATCTTTACCTTTTTCTTCTTCCTCCTCTTCTTAAAGAGTATCATTGTATGTTTAGTTTCTACTTGGTCCTTTCAATCATTGTATGTTTAGTTTCTACTTGGTCCTTTTTCATCTCCTCTTGGGTCTCGCTAAATGTATTTATCTTTTCTAATAAATTCTTGGAAAATTTATAACTATAGTTTTGAACTCTACATCCAGTCATTTCTTTTCCTCCATTTCTTTTGTTTGTGATCTGTTCCTTTATCTCCACATTTTCACTATGCCGGGCGAACTTCTGTGCTGGAATGAGCCTTATGAGGTAAGACTTGCAAAACAGCAAAAGCCTGTCTGTTCAGTTTGGGTGAGGTGGAGTCTCAGAGCTGAGTAGAGACAGCCTTGGCTTCCAGTCAGCCCCGCCCTACGTGGCCTGGGTTTCAAATGTCTCTAGGTAATTGTTCTAGCCCTTTCTGTGCACACGTATGCCTCCAGACTTCTGCCTTTCCAGGTCCCTTGTGCTCCGGGTCCCATATGAGTCTTGAGTCCCCAGGGTCTCGCCCAAAATTGGGGTTCAATGCAGTTAGAAGTGGCACAGTTGGGAGGCTCTTTCTCCTGACCACTAGATAAAGCCAGCGGCACAATCAGCAGTCTGTCCTCTGCAGCATTGGTGTGCGCGCCCAAGACTTCTGCCCTTTCACAGCTCCCCTAAATTTCTATGCACTCTTCCCTTTTCACAGTCCAGACTCCCTCCGTATGAGTCTCGCCCGGAGCTGGGGTTCAATGCAGTAGGATAAGGGGTTCAGTGCTGGCACAAGTCTCTGTTTCCCTCCCACAGAGGAAGCCAGCCAGGCACAGTGCTGCCCACTCTCTCCACACACACATCTCCTTACCTCAGCTTTTTGCAGCTCTTCTGAGTCTCTGTGAGCCCTGTTCTTTCCTTCTCATTGTAGAATTCCCACTCAGCCAACTTTCCTATGTTTCTGGATGATGTCCATTCTGTCTTTTAGTTGTAGTTTTGAAATTATTGTGCGAGGCAGCAGTTTAGGTGTTCACCTATGCCGCCTCATTGTGGTTTTTTATTTCACTTAATTTTTAGATTCACTTGTTGATAGATATGTATTTGTTGTTCATAATTTTTTGGCTTTTACCTTTTTCTTCTTCCTCTTCTAAAAGAGTACCTTTCAGCCAGAACCAGTTTGGCTCAGTGGATAGAGCATCAGCTTGCAGACTGAAGGGTCCCAGGTACGATTCTGGCCAAGGTCATGCATCCTGGTTGCAGGCACATCCCCAGTAGGGGGCATGCAGGAGGTGGCTGATTGATGTCTCTCTCTCTCATTGATGTTTCTAACTGTCTATCCCTCCCTCTTCCTCTCTGTAAGAAAGCAATAAAATATATTTTTTTAAAAAATTTATAAGAGTACCTTTCAGCATTTCATATAATACTGGTTTGGAGTTGATGAACTCCTTTAGCTTTTTCTTCTCTGTGAAGCTCTTTATCTGCCCTTCAATTCTGAATGATAGCTTTGCTGGATACAGTATTCTTGGTTGTAGGTTCTTGCTATTCATCACGTTGAATATTTCTTGCCACTCCCGTCTGGCCTGCATCGTTTCTGTTGAGAAATCAGCTGACAGTCATATGGGTGCTCCCTTGTAGGTAATAAACTGTTTTTCTCATGCTGCTTTTAATATTCTCTCTTTGTCTTTTGCTCTTGGTATTTTAATTATGATGTGTCTTAGGGTGGTCCTCTTTGGATTCCTTTTTTATGGGGTTCTGTGTGCTTCCTGGACTTGTAAGTCTATTTCTTTTACCAGAGGTGGGAAGTTTTCAGTCATTATTTCTTTAAATAGGTTTTCAGTATCTTGCTCTCTCTCTTCTCTGGCACCCCCACAATTCTGATGTTGGTATGCTTGAAGCTGTCCCAGAGGCTCCTTACATTATCTTCCCATTTTTGGATTCTTTTCTCTTCTTGCTTTTCCAGTTGAATGTTTTCTGCTTCTTTATATTTCAAATTTTTTACTTGATTCTTGCCTTCCTCTAGTCTCCTGTTAGGTCTCTGTATAATATTTTTTATTTCAGTCAGTGTCTCTAGTTGGTCCTTTTTCATCTCCTCTTGGGACTCGCTAAATTTATCCATCATCTCTAGTTGGCTCTTTTGCATCTCTAGTTGGTCCTTTTGCATCTCCTCTTGGGACTCGCTAAATTTATCCATCATCTCTAGTTGGATCTTTTGCATCTCTAGTTGGTCCTTTTACATCTCCTCTTGGGACTTGATAAATTTATCCATCTTTTCTAGCATATTCTTTAAAAACCTTATAAGCGTTGTTTTGAACTCTATATCCAGTCGTTTTTTTTCCTCCATTACTTTTGTTTGTGATCCCTTCCCTTGTCTCGGCATTTTCACTATGCTGGGAGAACTTCTGTGTTGGATTCAGCCTTATGTACCAGACTTGCAAACCCGAAGAAGCCTCTGTTGAGTTTGGGATAGGTGGAGTCTCAGGGCTTAAGGGACCGCCTTGCCTTCCAGTCGGGCCCGCCCTCCACCGCCCCTGATTCTCACGTGACTGGGTAATCGCTGGAGCAGTCCTTGTGTGCGCGTGCCTGCAGTGCTTCTAGACTGCTGCCTTTCCAGCTCTCCTGCGCACCAAGACCACACGAGTCTAGGTCTCCAGGGTTTTGCTTGAGACAGGGGCTTAGTGGAGTCAGAAGTGGCATAGTTGGGAAGGTCTGTCTCCCGCCCACTCATGAAAGCCAGGGGCACAATCAGCAATCTGTCCTCTGCGCAGTGCCGTGTGCACCACCAGACCTCTGATCTTTTGCGACTCCCTTAAATTTCTGTGCACCTCTCCCTTTTCACAGTCCAAACTCCCCCCGTATGAGTTTCGGCTGGATCTGGGGTTTAGTGTCGTAAGGTAAGGGGTTCAATGCCGTTGGGAGTCTCCGTTTCCCTCCTGCCAGAGAATGTCAGCCAGATACTCCGGCACCCACTCTCTCCACAGGCGCGTCTCAATACCTCAGCTTTTTGCAGCTCCTCTGGGTTTCTGTGAGCCCCTCTCTTTCCTTCTAGCTGTAGAACTTACACTCAGCCAGCTTTCTTGTGGTTCTGGATGATGTCCGTTTTGTCTTTTAGTTGTAGTTTTGAAATTGTTGTGTGAGGCAGCAGTGTAGGTGTTTACCTATGCCGCCATCTTGGATTCTCTCTACCTTTTTAATTTTAATTAAAGGATTTATACTACATTTTATTTTATAAATTGCCAAAATGACTTATGGAAATAGACTTAATTGACATTATAAAATATCCTTTTATCAAGAGGAAATTACCATTCTCCATGTCATAGTCAAGAAGACTTTGTGCCTGGCCAGTGGCTCAGTTGTTGGAGTGTCATCCCATACATCAAAAGGTTACAGCTCAGTACCTGGTCAGGAAACATGCCTAGGTTGTGGGCTTGATCCCCAGTTGGATGCACATGAGATATGTTTCTCTAATCATATTAATGTTTCTCTCCTTCTTTTCTCTCTCCTTCTCCCCCTTTCTATAAAATAAAAAATATTTAAAGTGCATACCTTGGGAGACACAGTACAATCAGTTTTAGGATCAACTATATTTGTAGGTGTAAGAAAGATCACTTGCTTTCACAGAGTTTAATATTAGTGGTTTCTAACCTTTTTTGAGTCATAAACCCTCTTAACATTTTTGTATACTTTTATCATGAATTTGTTATGCATGCAAATTCTAATCTCACCTCAAGAGATTCAGATCCAGCCTGGCTGGCGTTGCTTAGTGGTTAAGTGCCAATTTATGAACCAGGAGGTCACCATGTTATTCCTGGTGAGGGAACATGCCCAAATTATGGGCTCATTTTCCAGTGCAGGGCATGCAGCAGGCAACTAATCACTGATTCTCTCTCATCATTGATGTTTCTATCTTTCCCTCTCTTTTCCTATCTGAAGTCAATGAAAAATATGTTTTTAAGAAAAAAAAGAGAGAGATTCTGATCCCCAGATCTGAGTTAGGTTTTAGAAATCTGTATGTGTAGTCACCATTATAGGTGATTCTGGTGTAGGTTCTTGTCACACCATATGTTTAAAAACTGTTCAGGCCCAGCCAGCATGGCTTAGTGATTGAACATCGACCTATGAAGCAGGGGGGTCACGGTTTGATTCCTGGTCAGGGCACAGGCTCGTACCCCTGTGTGGGGTGTGCAGGAGAGAGCCGATCAATGATTCTCTCACATCATTGATGTTTCTATCGCTTTCTCCCTCTCTCTTCCTCTGTGAATTCAATAAAATATATTTTAAAAAATAAATAAAAACTGATTCTGGGTTATAGTTTCAGGGAGTTTGCAGATTCCATGCAGTCAGTACATGAATCTTACTGGTACAAGTGAGCATGCCCTCAATAAGTCATATAGTAAAAGCAATAATGAGTTTCTTAGGGGTGTATGATAGTGGTATGTTAGAAAATTAATTATTTTTATTCAAATTTATGTGCAAAAGCAATTCACATGGCTATATTTAACTTACGGGGTCTCTCTTTTTAGTAATGTAATGAATTGATTTTTTTCCCTAATATTGAGCCATTTTCACATTCCTGGGATAAGTTGTGCTTGATTATGAGGTATCATTCTGTTAATACACCACTTGTTTAATTTACTACTTAAAACTTTTGCATCTATGCTCTCTATGTTAGATTGGTCTAGAGGTTTCATTTCTTCTCACCAGTTTGGTATCAGTATTTTCTTTGCGTTATAAAATGAAATGGAATATCATCTTGTGTGGGTTTTTTTTCTTCTCAGTTTTCAGAGTTTATTGAGATTTTAAATGTACATTTTGTGAGAAGTTTAAGTAACTATAAAATTTGAAGCCTATTCTTTACACACATGGCCACCCTCATTTCTGACACCAGCTATATATATGAGGGCACGATTAATTGCTCACATGGTAGGTTGAACCAAAACCTCCACCCTAATTTGCATTGTTAATTGTTTCCAGATTAGCCAGTACCCACCCAAAGACTGTGTGGGTTTGGTTAGTTCCCTCCCTAAATCACATTGTTAGAATATTCACTATGAACTAAGGTCCCCAGGCAAATAATGACATAGTATTCCAAGGGCCCAGACTAGAAGCCAAGGGCAAAAAGGGTAGACCTTCACTTTGGACAAGACCAAATTCTTCACTATACAATTTTGTATAATTGATTTTTTTTTTTTTTATGGTTGTCTTCCTGTGATTTCTTGATACCAGATTAAATTTATAGGGATCCCATTATGGAAAACTGATTCTTTTAAATTTCTCTTGCTATCTTTTAAAAAATGAAAATAAACACTTTTAACTGCATTTAAATTAAACTATTATTTATCCTTTTCTTTTTATCAAAGAATAAAGGTTCTCTCCAGTTTGAAGACAAATGGGATTTCATGCGTCCAATTGTTTTGAAGCTTTTACGCCAAGAGTCTGTTACAAAACAGCAGTGGTTTGATCTGTTTTCGTAAGTAATTCATTAATTCTAACTTTTTGCTAACATAAAGGAAGTTTTGGTGGTGCATTTTTATAATCAAGTGAAATGTTTACTCTATTGATCTATTTACTTGTTTAAAAGTATTACTATTTATGTTGAGGGATTCTCAAGACCACCCCTAATTTCAGTGATTTGCAAGGACTCAGGACTGAACATGTAGTTATACTCACAACTATGATATATTATAGGATACAAAGCAAAATCAGCAAGGGGGGGAAAGGCACATGGGGTGAAGTCTGAGGAAAGACACACAAACTGCCATGAGTATTCGCCCAGTAGAGTCACATGGGGCACACTTAACTTCCCCAGCAACAAGATTGACAACATAGGTGATGTGTTGTCTTCCAGGGAAGGTCATTGGAAACTCTGTGCCCAGAGTTCTTATTGGAGGCTGGTCACATAAGCAGCTTCTCCTGTAATGTACCAAAAATTCAGACCGTCAGAAAAAGAGAGCAGGTGTTCAGTGTAAAACATACTATTTACACAAATAGATTATTAGACATAGTTAGCCATTCTTACCATTTCAGGAAAGTTTTGTCAGTGTAGGGAACTGTTGACCATTCAAGTTCTCAGATTCCAGCCCAGGCCAAGCAGGCCTTTCTAAGGAACACAGTCTCCTATCTGCTGTGTTAACTCCTGGCCTTTGGCCAAATGTCTTTATAGCAAAACTATTATCAGTAGGACTTCACATAGCAAGGCAAGACCAACCTATAGAATTTTAACATTTTTTAGAGAGGTCCTGGATGTAGTTAGTTAAAATAAATCCCATTAACCATGAGGTTTGTCTTAGAAAAGTGGGTGACTTTCTATATGGATCTTTTTACGTGGCCTGAAGTATCAATTCAGGCAAAGTACAACTCTGGCCTATAAATTGAAGCGGACCTGAACACTTCTAGGGTTCAAGCAGTATCATGATAAGGTATACAAATAAAGGAGTACAGTCTTAGAGGGTGTACATGGTATCCTTGAAAACAAATAGTTTACAATTGTTAGAGCACCTCAAGAAAGACTTATATTAGTCAGTAAAAATAATTTAAAAAAAAATAGCAGGTAGTATAGGTTTAGAAGGCCCCCTGGTGTGCTCTCCTCCCAGGAGGACTTTCACTCTAGAGTTCCTAATCCAGTCCAGTTAATTCAGTTCAGGCCTTGATTTCAGGCTTGCACTGCCTGAAAGCAATTAATTCCAAACAGTTTCATTTATCTATGACACCAGTTCATTTGCCTCACTAGTGTGGGTTACATTTAGAGTTGTTCTATTTGGAAAATGTCAGAATTGAGGGCTACTCCCTACTGTCTCAGAGTACTGTTAGGTGTGATTGGAAACTCAGCAGTCAGCTTGAATTCAAAGCATTCTCAGCAGCATGGAAAGTCAACACCAGGAGTTTTTTTTGTTTTTTGTTTATTTTTGTGTGTGTGGTTTTGTTTTTGTTTTGTTTTTTTTTTCCCCCCCAGGAAGAGGTGAAAGCTTTCAAGAATAGTTCTGAAAAACAAAAATCATTAATGTCCTCCTTCCCTGATGCTGAGTTTTGTTTTCTCTCCTTTATAAAATCAGTATGTCTAATGCGTTAAAGAAAATTATTCATTTTCCCCAATTATCCAGACCTGCAAGAAGAACAAAAACATTTGTATAGGAAGGCATTTTTGTACAACCTAACTAGAAAGATATATCATGTTTAGGGATTGGTCTGGATGAAATCCCTAGTTTTCAAAAACTTTCAAAATAGATTAACATCACCTCCCACCTCTTTTGTCCTGATAATCTCATGAACAGCCTGGACAAGGTTAGTTTCTCTGAAGATAACTGTGTTTAATAACCAAGTTGCCTAACTAAGATGTGTGTATAAGGAGGGGAGAGGTAAAAGTAAGAGAAATAGAGTCAGGTTATTAAATATTGTTGAAAACTGCAGCTAATCCAGAAAGTTGAACACAAGTCAATAGTAGTGAGAGGTCCCTAAGAGCAATGGAGAGTCTGGGCTGGAAGGAGCGAGTACAGTGCCCTCTGCCAACTAGAGCTTTTGTCAGTAACCAGAAGTTAGGAATATACTTAGATAAAACCAGGCAGCTTGATTTCAGATGGTCCATCAGAGAATAAGCTCTTTTCTGTGGGCATTGCAAGTGTTTCTGATGGTCCAACCAAAGTACTTGATGTTTTCAGCTTATGGCTGGCTCCACAGAAGTGTGTCTTAAATCTTCAGCAGTCAAGTCAAAGATGAGTTCATTGAGCATATGCCTGCTTTAGTTCAGTACACTTATATTGAAGTTTAAACAGCCCTATACCAGACATTATCAGGTTCAGATCCAGGCAGTTAGGATCTGTGAATTCACAATTGCAAAAAGCCAGTAACTTTTCTTCAATATTAGTAAAGACATATGATAGAACAGACAGACATGTTACAGTGACAAGACTTTTCTAAGCCTATTTTATTCTTGTCAGTCTTAGATTCCAAATTGATCCACTCAAAAATTGCATATCAGGCTGGAAGATCATCAGCCTCTTAAGAGCCAGACATCTGATTTCAAAAGAGCTCAGTAGCAGCTAACAACTGTTTTTTGAAATTCCCAAAGTGTATTGCTATCTGGAGATTTTCTTTGTTTTTATGTTGTCTTCCTTTTCTCAGAGACACCAATAGGTAAAAATAACAGTAAATATCATTCATTACAGAGACTTACTCTGTTTCCAATACTTAAACACTTTAAATCCCAATACCCTCACCAGCAATAAAAAGCAGGGAGGGGTGTGTATTGCTAACTTTTTATTTTACAACTTTTTCTGATTGATATGATCCCTGTAGCATTTATGAGAGTACAAACATAATATTTTATATCTTTATCATACATCCATATTTAATAGTCACAAAATACAAAGCCATCTTTTTAAACTTACCCTTTTTTCATTACAAATTTACTCAAATTCCAGGAGTAAAAGTCAGCTTTTATAAAATTAACATCGTTGCTGGGTGATCCTGACTGAAATGAAAGAAGTATGGAGGGGTCGTTGCAGCTGCAAGTTAGGCTGAAGAAACAGTTGGAGTGGTTTTCTCTCTCCCTTGGTTTATCTAAACCCTTCCCCAGCCCTCGGATCTAATTTAACTATTATTTCCTCATGCTTAGAAGAGAGCAACACAAAAATTTAACCTCTGTGGTGCACCAAAAGCTTGCCTATGAGAACTTTTATATAGTATTTTCTCCTCTTAGATGGAAGTGTGAACAAAAGCCAAATGCATCATCCAGGCTGTGCTGCTTCTCTTCTGACTTGAATCAACCTGGCCAAAGCAGCCAGGAAATTAAGCAAGCTAACTCACCTGGGGTTATTTTTAAATTTCATAGATAGCTCTTCCCTCTCACAGCAGATACCAACTCAGCTGCAATTCATAGCCACTCAAACAGGAAAGGTTTGTCATCCTACCATTTCATCCTTGCTTTTCCCAAACAATGCTTTCACTATGTTTCAATGAGCCAGTTCTAGTGAATCCTACTTCTGACACCAACATGTCAACATTCTCAAGACCATCCCAGTTCAAGGAATGCTAGGAAGACTCAGGACTCAGCATATATTTGTATCTTGGCTGTACTTTATTACAATAAAGGATGCAAAACAAAATGCCAACAAGATGCATGTGGTAAAGTTCAGGCGAATTAAGCACCTTCTCTGAGTGAAGTCACACAGGATAGACCTGATTCTTTCAGCAACTAATTATTACAACACATGTGAAATCCTTCTACCATGGAAACTCTTTAAAGACTCAGTGCCCAGGGTTTTACCTGGGGCCATTCACATAGGCAGCCTCTGCCTGACTTGAACCCAAGTTGCAGTCTCTTAGGTGAAAAGCAAGTGTTTAATATAAACCAGAATTTTACATCAACAGTATAGGTACAGTGAGCCAGTCTTAACAGGAAATAGTAAGAATATTCCCAAAATCCAAGTTCCCAGATGCAAGCCAAGGGTCAACTTTGCAGCTATGTCTTCCTAAGGATGGCTGTCTCATACCTGCTATAATTTGTGTGTGTACGCTATTGAAATACTGTATCAATGACTGTATCAGTGAATTGTAGATATCTGACTGAGTAATCTATATGTATACATTAAGCTGTTGTGCTCATTTTTTCTCTTTATTACATAAGAAAATAATCTAATTTCCCTAAATAATATAGAACTTGTATATTAACTTACATCCATGATTCTGCCTTTTAATAAATTAGCATGTCACAAGAAATAGCAGAGACCTTTTAAAACTTCGTAGCATTCAGATATACATGTATTTTTCTTAAATTATTTGATTAAACTATTTTATGAATATGTTGAATGTGGTAGGACTTCTTTTTGTTTTATTTTTGCTAATTTGTGTTGATAATATACTTTATTATCTAGAATATTGCTTCTTTTCTGTGCACTCCTAACTGGGAACAGGAGCATAGTGTGATGCTGTTCCTTGCTTAATGTGTACAGTACTTCTAAGCAGAAATAGTCAATAACTTTGTACTTGCTACAGCAAGTGGCTTTAATATACTGTTTTTAAGAATCTTTGATCTCCTTCAATTTACCCAAGGTTATTCAATATGTTGTCCACTTAGGATTCCTGGATGTCTTATCATGCTATCACCAAAATTGCAACACCTAGCTTTCCAAGTTGTAGCCTGTTTAACCATAATAAGCTTGCTTACCTCTAAATCTGACCTGTTTAATATATTGATGTTAAACTACATTGACTATTTACTCCCCTTTTCTCATAATCTGCATCCTTTTCAATAGAAGTGTTATTAACATTTTGAATGGTTTTAAAGGTGGATCCTACATGTGTGGTGGGTTGTTCATCATTCTGGTATTCACCCTCAAAGTTTAGTAGCAGATACTCCTTGTTTACTCCTCTCCCTTCCCCTCATTAAATAGAAAAAGCTCTCGTGTGTTCCCCAAATTTTTTTTTGGGGGGGAGGGGAATTCTCAGTTGAGAATTGCTTCTTTTTTAAAAATATTTTTTACTGCCCGACCAGCATGGCTCAGAGTTGAGAATTGGCCTGTAAACCAGGAAGTCATGGTTCAGTTCCTTGTCAGGGCACATTCCCAGGTTTTGGACTCGATCCCCAGTAGGGGGTGTGCAGGAGGCAGCCGATCAATGATTCTCTCTCATCATTGATGTTTCTATCTCCCTCTCCCTTCCTCTCTGAAATTAAAAATAAAATAAAATAAACATCAAGGCTAGATCTAGAATCATATTAATTTCTACTAAAAAAGGGTTCCAGAAGAAGAGAACAAAAATAGTAGAGGAGAAGATATAGTCAAAGTACAAGAAGAAAGTTTCCAGGACTAAAAACTGGTGGTCCTCTGCCACCTATTACTACATATAAGTCTTCATATTGAAGGTGCTAAAAAAGAATGCCTAGACACATCCTCAAGGAATTTCAGAATCCCAAGGATAAAGAAAATAATCTTAATTCTTGAAGAGAAAAATAAGTTACCTTCCAAACTACCCCCACTCTTTTCATTGGACAATTGCAGGAGGTTGAAGTTAATATTTTCTTTAAATATTTGAAAGGCTAGTATTCTATACCTAATCAAGTGTAAGACAAAATGGTAATATTTCCAGACAGGTTAGAGGATTTAAGAATTCTGCAGAAATGAAAACACATACCTTTTCCTCCACCATTACCAATATCAGCCATTAAGCAAATTGAGCTTTATCAAACGCAAACTAATTACTGAGATTCTGTGGCACACCAAAAGGATACATTTTTGGCCTGACCAAAAAAAAAAAAAAAAAAAAGCTATAATTTTGATTCATTCACACTAAATAGTTATTGTTTTGTTGGCTCTTGTCATTTTTTATTTGACAAACTAAGGGAAAACAATTTAGTACCCCTGACTAAATAGTCAGGTATTTCAATGTTTTAAAAATTCTTGCTGAGACCGGTTTGGCTCAGTGGATAGAGCGTCGGCTTGCGGACTGAAAGGTCCCAGGTTCGATTCCGGCTAGAGGCATGTACCTTACTTGCGGGCACATCTCCACAGTGAGGTGTGCAGGAGGCGGCTGATCGATGTCTCTCTCTCATCGATGTTTCTGACTTTCTGTCTCTCTCCCTTCCCCTCTGTAAAAAAAAAATCAATAAAATACTTTATTAAAAAAAAATTCTTATGGCACACCAGTTGAAAATTGCTGATCTAAGTCACTGTTAATTGAGTTTAATGTTGTTTTAGTTATAACATCCTGGTTGTTATAAGGATGTGTTAAGTATTCCAATGTATTTATATCTTACATATTTAATTATATTTTTTATATGTTGATATGCATTTTCTGGTGTAAATAAACATTTTTTGTCCATTCATAAAGCTTTTATCCTACTTACATAATACACATTCTTAACAATTATGCTTAGACTAAAGGCCTGCTGCATGAAAATGGTGTCCCTCAGCCCAGCCTGCACCTTCTCCAATCTGGAATCCCTCAAGGGATGTCAGACTGCCCGTTTAGGCCTGATCCAGGTAGGTTTGGGCCTAAATGGGCAGTCAGACATCCCTCTCACAATCCAGGACTGCTGGCTCCTAACTGCTCACCTGCCTGCCTTCCTGATTGCCCCTAACTGCTTCTGCCTGCCAGCCTGATTGATGCCTAACTGCTCCCCTGCCAACCTGATTGCATTGCCCCAACAGCCTTCCCTTGCAGGCCTGGTTCCTCCCAACTGCCATCCCCTGCTGGCCTAATCGCCCACAACTGCCCTCCCTTACAGGCCTGGTCCCTGCCCTGATGGCCATCTTGTGGCAGTCATCTTGTGTCCACCTGGGGGCAGCCATATTGTGTGTTGGAGTGATAGTCAATTTGCATATTACTCTTTTATTAGATAGGATTACTCATGAACATTTCATGAGACATTAAACAAAGCTAATCATAATTTCAAGTTATTTCCCTGTTAACTATTTTACAGAATGTGCTGCATGTTAGGCAAGTATCAAAGAAAAATTCACAAAAGCAAAAAAAAAACAAAAAAACAAACCTTTAAAAATGGTAAATACATGTTTTGTTTTTTGTTTTACTGCTATGAAGTAATGGATATCAAGCATTTAATTTTACTGCATCTTGACTTGTACATGTGTTCTTAGGTTGCCTGAACCATTTAAATACAAATAAAATGAGCATAGCAAAGTGAATGAAAGCAAACAATAGGTAATTTTACAAATAATGGAATGTGAACCATTTCTGCCCTTATCCAGAGTAAATTGGGTCATAACTAAAGCAATACTTTTGCAGATGTAGTCACATGTGTGCAAGTGTGCACATTGAAAGTGAGTATTCCACAGATACACACATGGTTCAACATGCGCTATCCATGGGATATCCATTTTTACTACCTCCCTCTAAGTGGGGGGTACTGAAAGTCTGGCTCGTGGTGTATATAAGGCCTGAGAAATCATTTGGTCTGGTCCTGCCAAGGCATTAGGGGTGAGATAATTAAATGTTTGACCAAATATAGCAGGCTAATTTTTAAGTTGATAATTTTGTATGGCCTGCAAATCTATATATATAAAAGACTAATATGCAAAGTGTTCCCTCGGAAGTTCGACCAGGAGACCAGGAGTTTGATCGCTCACTATGACATGCACTGACCACCAGGGAGACAGCCAGGGAAGGAACCCCTGGATTGGCCCTGATTGCCAGCCAGTCCTAGGAACCCTACCCATGTAGGAATTTCATGCATCGGGCCTCTAGTGATGTATAAAACATCAGAACAAAGGTTCTCTGCCTCTGCTCTAAGTGCTCCAAAACTTCAATACCCACAACTACACCCATGACTAGAACCAGTTATTCTTTTTATTCCCCACCAGGACAAACCAATAAGTACGCAGTTTTCTTTGCTTAGACATGGAAACTGTTTTAACACTGACCCTTGTGAAACTACAATGTTCCAAATGTACTAAATCAAACATTTATAATTTATAAAAATCCCATATCCCCCTATTGGCCACTCAAGATGAAAACAGAACTCCCTAAAAGTTAATTATTTCTACTCTGCTAATATTAAATATAAAAACCACATGGGAGATAGAGAAATTCAAATAAAAATAACAAATCTGTCATAAGTCATAAACAAAAAACTATTTCTGGGACAGCATGGATGACTAATGGTCCACTGTGTAAATTTTAAAATAAGGCAGACAAAAGTTGAGAGGCTGGTTAATTTTCTCTTCATTCTCCTGCTTCAGCTTCCTTTCCTTAGGTATCCAATATCCACAATGTCAAGTATTCTCACAGTGATTGCATTATTAGCTTGCTGTCTTTGTATGACTCTTCACATAATGTATCAAGTTCAGCAGTGGCTTCATCAAAAGTTTTCTTTGCAAAAAAGCAGGCTTTCTCCAAAGAGTTCAGAATCTCATAATAGAACACAGAGAAGTTAAGGGCCAGCCAGACCCAATCTGATAAGGGTGTGTTGGTTACATTTCTTTTTGCTGATTTCAAAAGCATCTTTGGTATGCTTGTTGTGACTGATCCACAATCTGTTTCTTGTCATCCCCAGCAGCAACCTCAGTCAAGTAATAATAGTAGCCCTTTACTTTTCATAAATTTCTCTCTCTCTTTTTTAATTGATTTTGAGAGAGAGGAAGCAGGGAGAGAGAAACATCAATCAGCTGCCTCCCAACTAGGGATCAAACCCATCACCGGGTTTGTACCCTGACCGGCAATCAAACCTGCCACCTTTTTGTATAAGGGATGACGTTTCAACCAACTGGAGCCACACCAGCCAGAACTCTTTTCCTTTTCAAATGGAAAACTTTGCTTTGTGCTTGTGAAGCTTTGGGGATCAAGAACTTTTCCAAGAGCCCTGACCAGTTTGGCTCTGTGGATAGAGCGTCGGCCCGCAGACTCGGGTCCTAGGTTCCATTCCAGTCAAGGACATATGCCTTGGTTGTGGGCACATCCCCAGTGAGGGGTGTGGCAGGATGCAGCTGATGGATGTTTTTCTCTCATCGATGTTTCTAACTCTCTCTCACTTCCTTTCTGTAAAAAAATCAATAAAATATTTTTTAAAAGGATTTTTCCAAGAGAGACAGTATTACATTATTGCATATAGCCCTTAGCTCCATCTCAATTTTCTCTTTATATTGAGCCATCTGTTGCTGCTTCTCAGCACCTCTCATTTTTCACTCAATACTGGAGATGACTCTCCAAGGTAACCCGGACTCCTATAACATTCTTATAAGCAACTGAGAGAAGATTCCTCTCTTCATTGGGTAATTTAGACTTCCTTACAGACTTCATATAAGCTGCAAATCACCGTATTTCTCAGCCTGCTTGGCCAGGCTGGCTTTCTGCACCAGCTCATCTTTATCCATGACTGGATGTTCTGTGTCCAGAGTAGGTGGTGGTGGAGTGGCAGGGATTCAGCAGTCTCTAGATCAGTGGTTCTCAACTTTCCTACTGCCA